>PYAF01005183.1:37342-88734 GCA_007407185.1 Glycine tomentella
AACAACAAAACTTTTTTTTAGTAGTTAACACGTTTGCATCCAAAATATTATATTATACTATTATTTTCTCTATAAATTAAAATATTTTTAAAATTAACTTCATTTTATGTTGTTATTTTTAATATACTTATGACACATAATATCATTATAAATCCTTAATCAAAATTTGATCGAAATAATTGGATAAAAATATTAATCTTTTAAGTATTTATTACAACTAAATAATTTACTATAATTAGATATTGGTACATGATTATGTTAATTAAGGAAAAAACCTACGTTATAAAACTTAATAGTTAGTTATTTAGCATATTTTTTTAAAATGAGACGAAAATAATACTAAACACCTATAATATCACATCACATAAGGGTTGATGAAATATAAATTATCTATTAAAGATCAAAATAATAATTTATTTTAACTATTGTTAATTTCAATAGTTACATTAATGATTCAGTGTATATAAAGGTTTTTAAGGATAGTCTATGTACAATTATTAGTATACTTATAAGCCATTTTGACATAAGATAAAATTAACGTGACTCGTGCAATCACAGAGATATCTTATTAGTTCCTATCTCAAATGTTGCCTTTAAATGATGATATGATGGCTGCTACATGTTACTTTTAATTATTCAATGGAGTTCATCTTTTTATAGTTAAAAACTATAAAAAAAAATACTTGGTTATTTCATTATAAGTATTAAATGATTTCTAGTGGTCAAAAATTATTTTATGAGACTTATTTTTCATGCATTTTGACCATCTTAATGACATTTTTTATTTAAAGATTAATTGTAATATATAATTTTCATGTTAATGAATCTATGGAACAAAATTCACATACCAAAATAGTAAAAAATATTCAAAATTATGGTCCAAAATAAATAAATAAATGATCATTGTTTCATAAAGTATATTTTAACTCATTTATTATACATAAAAGACTCAATTGAATTTTTCAAAAGAAAAAGAACAAAATCAGATATAATAAAAAACATAATTAGAATTAAAATTATATTTTAAGGTTTTTTTTATCATTTGGGGTATTTACTTTTTGAAAATTACCAATGCCGATACTTTTTGAATTAAATTTCTACACAGAAATAAGTCATGAAAGTAATTACTACTTTGTAAAAAAAAGTTGTAAATCTTTATACAACTTGTTTATAAAATAGTAAATCCTTTTATGAGTTACCTCTAAATGCAAATTGATTAAAAATGTGTTCCATTTGATACTTTTTTTAAAAAAAATATCCCTAATGATAAAAAAAATCCGTATTTTAACTAACAACATATCACTAAAGAATATAAAAAACAGTTAAAAATATATAAAATTATAAAACTAATTGACGAACAAGAAAAATCTTAGAAATGAGAAGTAAAACAAGAACTCCAATACGAACACCAAAGTACTGTAACTCTCAACAGACACAAGCCACTCATTCCACAACACGTGCGCAAGTTCCCCAAATAGGCAACATAAGTAAAAGAGAAGAAAATTAGAAACCCATGGTCGGTTACTAGCACAATAAAAAAAAGGAGGAAAATCCTTTTATTGTAAGAGAATCTTGACACATGAGCCGTTGATGGTGGTGATCTTATTCCGATCATACACGTGTACGATTACCGTTCTCTTTGTTTGATAGTACAAAATCATAAAAAGTTGGGTCGCAAAAAACGACAACATAGACTCATCACCTTAAAGTCACGAAAACAAAACTACAATCCCTGGTTATTCATTGGTTAAGCACTTAACCATGGTAGGGTTAAGTTTTTGTTCCTTCAATGTCTGGTTTCGTGTATGCTCGGCAACTGGGTGGGAGGGTAGGTTTAACTTAACAACAGCAGAACTCAACGTCTCAACCATAATAATAATAGTATTAAATTTGTGTATATAGACTTTCTCTCTCTTTAGCTTTTAACCTCTTTCAAATTATTAATTCCTATATTATAAATTAAAATATACAATTCATAAAAGATAAAATTGTGTTTTTGTTCTATTTAATATTTATAAAAATCAATTTTAGTTCTTTTAAAAATATTATCGGATTTTAGTCTCTTAAAATTTAAAATACACGCCTTAATGTAATATTTAATCGTGTCTATAAAACACTATTCAAATTTCAAACTACTTTAAGAACTGTGATGTATTTTAAAATTAGAAAGATTAAAATAGGATATTTTTTTAAAAGGACATAAATAAATTTCAAAAACTTAAGAGAAATAAAAAATATATTTTATTCATTTAAAATCAAACTTTTTTATTAACTATTTCAAATTATTAAAAATATATCTGTATATTTTTATCTTATTAACTACTTAAATATTTTTGTGTAAAAAAACTGCTTATCTATTTTAATTTATCATTTTGAATCGTTACCATTAAATTAAATTTCAACAAATTTTTTAAAAGAAATTGTTAATAATTCAAAATGACTTTAAATCACAATTTAAATTATTTATTAGAAATATAAATATAATTTATATATTTTAAAATATTATTTAGTATAACTATAATACTTATTAATGTATATTTACTTGTGCTATTCAATTGTATATGTGACTTTTTATTTTTATAGTATTATAATCAAATTATTCTTTATAACAAGAGCGTTTCAAGAGCTCGATAAAAAAATGGAATTTTTTTATACTATTTAGATTTCTAATTCATTTTCTTTAACAAAAACGGTTTCTAATTAATTAATTCTCCAAATGATTAATAAAATTATTTTATTAGTTACCAAGTTAATTATTTTGTTAATCAACGACTAATTGCCATTTATTAACAAGTTTTTACCCGCACAAAAATGGAATTTCCCAGTGTAGCATAACGTACACAAAATATTTTAGTATCTAAAATTGGAATAGGAAAGTAATTTAAACTTGATGCCGGTTTAAGAACATAGTGTACTTTTTACTTTTTGCATCTCAAAAATATGAGAAGGGGTGTGCTTTTGTGGTTACGTGGCAGCAAACTAGTTAAACATTTGTCCCAATCTAAGTGAAAGTAGCAATTTTGTGTGTGACACGGCACACAAAGTAAGTAACGCGCAAAGAAAGAGAGAGGAGAGAGAGTGTGTTTGTGATAGTTCAGATACACAGTACTGCACTGCCCAAGTTTCACACACACTTTGTCATTTTATTACCGCATTTGGAGTTTCTTCTCTCTGTACTATCATCTCTGTGAAGGTCCTAGAGCATAGAGAGAAAAAACCCAGGTGGGGTTCTTCAGTTCTTCTTCCATTGTTGCCTCTCTCTCTCTCTCTCTCTCTCTCTCTCTCTCTCCCTTTTGAATTTTCTGGGCCCTTTTTTGAGACATTATTTATATTTATCCCTTTTCGTATTTTTGGTGGCACTGGTTTGTTTTGATTGGGGTTCTAATGTTTTTTTGTTTCTAGTACTATGTGGGGTTCTTCTGTTGTAGAATGATGTTTATGTTTTTTTAATCATTTTTATTTTCTTTATTGCATAAGCATAAGAAGTATTTGAAATGGTTGTAGAAATTTTTCAATGGTCTATTGCCCCCTCCCTAAAAAAAGGGTTTTTTTTTTTTTTACCTTTTGCATTTGGGTTGCATTGTAGTGTATGTCATTTGCTGTGATTGCAATATTTTGCCTTTGATATTCATCTGTGAGACATGCAATCAAAGTATTAATCTTTTTTCTGAAATGAAAGTGGATATGTTAGATTTTATTGGTTTAAATTGTCTCTGGGTATTGTTGATTGATTATTTTTTCAGTCTATGTTCTGTTATTTAAGTCAGCAAATTTGTGTTGTTTTCAGTTGGTGTTTTGAGATAATGCCGAGGAAGAGGACCAGATCATTCCAGAAGGATCAACATCACGCTGGTCATATGGCAATCTCTGATACCAATTCTGAGTCTCATACTCTGGGGGGCAATGGAAAAAGCAACTCAATTTTCAATGCCCCTCTTCTGTTTGTGGGTATGTGTCATAAGGGCTTGTTGGATTCTGATTCAGTTAAGAGCCCCACTTCACCACTAGATTTTGGTTTCCTCCCAAACCTAAGTAATCCCTTTAGAACCCCAAGTTCATTGTCCAATGAGGGGCAACATAAGAGTTGGGACTGTGCCAAAGTAGGTCTAAGTATTATAGATTCTTTGGAAGAATGTTCCAAGTTTTCTTCGAAAATTCTTCAGGCTTCAGAGAGCAAGAAAACTAGTCTTTGTCCCCAAATGATTACTAAAGCCCCAAAATGTAAATCCTATATGGATTCTACTCAGGCATCTAAATCTTTACCTAAAGATTTTTGTAAGATTCCTTGTACTCAGAATGGTTCTATTCTCCCTAAGGGCGAGTCCACTGTTCTTTTTGAGATTGGAGAGACCCCTCTACAACATGAGTCCTTTGGGAAAACTGTGTCTTTTTCATTGGACTCTTACAGTCCAATAAAATATCTGTGTGGTTTATCTGGTTTCAACTTCGATACTGACTCTGAGAATTTTTCTTTGAGACAAATGTGCTCTCCTCCTCATTTTATTGGAGGAAGCCAAAATAAACCAAAAATTTTGCTACCTTCTGAGTTAAATTCAAACCCTGTGGTTGCAGTCTCTTCTAATGAATTTATTGAGTCTCTATCAGCTAGTGAGATTGAAAACTCGGAGGACTACACCTGTGTGATTTCTCATGGTTCTACTCCAAAAACAACCCATATTTTTTGTGATTGCATTTTGGAAACTCATGCTAATAATTCTGAAAGACATTATAAGGCTGAAGAGGAGGGAAAGGGATTGTCCCTTTTCAGTGTTAACATTTTGCATACTCCAAACCAGTATCCTTCTCACGACTTCTTAAGTATCTGCTACCATTGCAACAAGAAGTTGGAAGAGGGAAAAGATATTTACATATATAGGTAGATTAGCACTATTGCACCTCTTATGTTTTGACTTGAAGTTCCTTTGATGGACAGAATTTGATTATAATGTTGGCTTTCTCTGCCCTTTGATATCCTGCAGAGGTGAAAAATCATTTTGCAGTTTGAGTTGCCGTGAAATAGAGATCATGATGGATGAACAAGAGAAATCCAATTCATCACCTGAAAACTCTCCAAAGTTGGGATTTGGAGGGGAAGTTTTTGAAACAGGCACTCCCACAGCTACATAGAGGCATTCCGGCCATTGGCCTGAGTACATGAAGCGAGTAGACGCGTCTGATCATCTGTTCTAAAAGAGCTGGTTTTTGTTTGCATCTATTGGCAGCCATGGATGATTGTTTTGTACCTCACTGCGTTTGCTATTTGTTTTTCAGCTTTCATGGTCTCGGTGGAAGATGGCTCTCCACAGCTACTAGATTTGGTTTGCATATATAACTACATATATGTATGGTATGACATTATATAATAGATTTTTAAGCTTATTTTTTTATTCAGAAAATCAAGGGTTTAAGCCCATTTTTCTTGGCTTTCCCCCTTGTTGAAGTTGCTTTGCATTATCTCTATATTATGTCAAGAATCACTGTATGTCAATCCAAACAAGTTTTTGACTTGAAGGTTATACTATTATTGTAGTGCATATGAAACTATTTTCTTTGTTTTGGATTGTAAATCAAAAAATTGATTGATTTGGTCTTTTTTGCATTTTGTACTGATTCAACACTAATCCTTACATGTACTAGCCTTGAGTATGGTTTCATTTGAATGAGTTGTAACCTGTCAGCATGAAATCCTCAGACAGGAATACTATTCCTTGCCCTGGGATTTTGAATATTAGATGCTTAGTATTTCTCCACTGTGCCAAGCTTATGACTCTTATGATTCATATTATGGTATGTTTCTTAGATTACTTCCCTTGTTTGTTTTGATGGGGATAGAGATTAGATACGGAAGTGGCATTATTTAAATTTGGACTTGATTGTCTTAAAGTTGGGTAAAATTGATTTAATAGAATAAGTTTGGAAGGTTTTGAATACTATTGAAATGTGTCTAAACTAGTCAGTTATAAATTAACATTTGAATTTGTAGTTTAAATTAATATCAGTTTTAAATTAAATTTGAATGTGTTTAAATTAATACTATCAGTAATAAATTAGCATTTGATTGTGTGCTTTTATTGGAAAAATGGAAGAATTGTTTTTTTAAAAACAAATTTAACGAGGGTTTTGTAAGTTTTGCTCTTTTGTCTAAAAAAAGATGAAAAGGGAAAACTTATATTTGTATAATTTTTTTATGACAGATAGAAAGATAAGAAAAAAGGGTGAGATAAAATTATTAATGTTATAACGAGAAAAAAATATTATAAAAAAGAGGTGTTGGTGAATGATGAAAAAAAAAATATCACGTTGAGTCTCCCTACCTGGCAAATGCTTATACCCTTCTCCAAAACAGCAAAACATTCATCTGTATCAATATATATTACTTTGTTGTAATACTGCATTTTCCTTGAATTGTCAAGAATAGTATTTAACCTAAGTGAGACTTTGCTAGTATTGACCTAAGTGAGACTTTGGTGCAAGCTTCAAAAATGAGCTTCAAATTTCCTAGTATTGACCAACTTCAACAAACCACAAGAAACTTATCATCCATGAAGTCAAATTCCGGCCTCTAATCCAGCAGAATAGCATATTATTTAAGGAAAATTACACTTATTTCTATGAGGTCTTTTCAAAATGATATTTACACTTACAATTTTTAAACAAACATTCATCTTTTATTTATTTAATCTAGTGATACCTTTCTAATTTTGATTAAGTGATACACACCCGTTCAACGATACTATATTAGCAAGAGATACCCAGAACTTTTTTCACAACTATTCACCAAACGATTCTTGAAGAAGACAAAAACATAAAAGGTAATGCTATAATGTGTACCTCTAGATTCTCAATATTTTGGCTAACTATATACATAAATAAAGAGGAATACCAAAATATTAAGAGATTATTCTTTGATGCTATCTTGGGGAATTGCTCATCACAAGGTTTCTCATCATGGTGAAAAAAGGGGAATTGCTCATCACAAGGTTTCTCATCATGGTGAAAAAAATAAAATACGTAGCATGTATGAACTTTAAGTCAAATGAAAATACCAAATTGATCATTTAAAAAGAATAAATTACGCTAATTATTCCGTTTTGTGAAATTACGCAAATTTCACTTGCTTTTTACTACTTCTATACTCATTTAAAAAGAGTAAATTATGCTAACTATTTCGTTTGAAAAATATACACTAACACTCGGGGGGCAAGCTAGCCATTTTATATTGGGGTGACCAAATATATTATCAAGATTTGTTTTATCTTTTATTACTTTAATTTTTTATGTGTTGGACAATAGTTACATTATGAAATTAAAATTCTGATAATAATTTAATATAACTCTAGGACAAACTTAAAAAAAATGTAAATGCTTAAATACAAGTGTTACATATTGACACATTTTTGTTTAATTTTAAAAAATATTTCTGAATGGACTGATACTAATAAAACTAAAAAATATTTACAATTCACTATTCAATACATGAATATGTAAAAGAGTTATTATTTCATAAGCTAAAAGATTTGAACCATAAAATTACTACTTTAACTAAAGGAATTATGCATTATTATAATACTCAGTTAATTTTTCTTCTTGATATAAACTTTATATTATTATTACATTACATTTTTTTTACCTATAAAAACATACCTATATGCACTGAGAGATATATCAATAAAATTATAAAATTAAGTAGATTTTGAACAAATGTTTCATTCTCTTATAAATTGTTTTTTTTATCTTAATATAAAAAATAGATATAAAATGAAGAAAAATAATTTTTTTGGGGAAACCATAGCCGCTCTTGAAGAAAGGTGAGCTCCACCCTTGTTGACACCCCCTTAATTTACTCTTTTACAAAATCTTTTAAGTAATGGCCTAGGGCTCCTTCTTTAAAAAAAAAAAAAGAAAAAAAAAAAAGAACCTTTAACATAGAACATGAAAAGACCAATAAAACATGCCCAAATTCAAATAACCTTAAGGCCAATGTATGTCAAATACACATGTTTTTTGTTCGAATGACCTTGAAATACAATTTCTATTTGGTCTCAAAATTAAGATAGATTTGAGAATGACAAAATAAGATATTAATTGTAAATAAATAATTTATTTTAGTTTAGTCTTAATATATTTTAGACATACATAATGTTCTTTTACAAACAAAGTTATCAAACTTTATCTACGTTATTTAACATTTTTACTTTTAATTATATTATACGAATAACTTTTTAGTAACTGTTATGACAATTAATTTTAATAATAAAATTTACATAATGAACTAGAGATACATGCTAAAATGTGAATTAACAAAAGGGAATTCATTTACCAACATTATGAATTTATGTTAGTTCATGCCATTATAGGTTTGAATTTTTTTTACAAGATTTTGAATTCAGTTTTGTAGATAAAAGAAACATGCTTAAAAGGAGAGAGATCTACTAAAGGTAGTCATCATTCATTTAGGTTTCTTCATAAAAATTTGTCATTAGTAAAATTAATAAATACTTCACATCTATAATATGGTTACCCCCAAAAAGTAACTCATTGCACAAGTATACCTCCCCCGATCAAAATCGGTAGTTAGTGACCTTCTCCCTTTCTTATTTCTCTATCTTATTTACTAAAATTTTAAAATAAAATTGGACGCATTAAATCCCCATAGATAAAACACATGTCACTGCACTTATATCTTCTTAAAAGATTTGAAAAAAAAAGATAATGTTTTCATTAAGTATTTACTATTTCTTCTTTGAAGGAAACTCATTCTTGAACTTTACATTAATCCAAGTGGTATTAGACTCGAATTTCTTAAATAAAGTCTCAAGTTCAATTTTGTGGATGAAAGATACAGTAATGGTGGATAATTATTCAAGTTCTTCGACAAAGATTAATAGTTAATAGTATTGATGAATACTTTGATAACACGATGACCCTTGAAAAAGGAAAACTCATTCTCACACAACTATAGTCAAAGCCAATGACACACTCTCCCTTTTCTCATTTTTTCTCTTTTATTTACTGACATTTAATAATAAAACTAAACACATTAAATCCTCACAGTAAAATGTATAATACCATATTTATTTTAATTAAAAAAAGATGAATTCTTCATTAAGTATTTACTATTTCTTCTTTGACTCCCGATTGTTAAATTGTCATCTTAGAAATCTTTAAACACATAGCACATAAGGTGTGATACCTTTTACCTCAAAAGATTCATTTTAATAAGGTTGTGGTATAGAAAAAAAGTGCATGTATGAAAATATTAACTTTTTAGAAACTTTTTCACTAGTAGAACGTTCTTATTCTCAAGTTCACACAAATAATTACTCTCAGTTGGGGGGGCGGGGGTCATGAGCCATCAAGGTTACATTTTCTCTGAAAGCACAATGGGTGATCAAGGTTTAGGTCATGAGCCTCCGGACGACAAAGGAGGTAGTAGTTTTGTTCAAGAGAAGGTGTCATTTTGTGACAAGGTGTTTCACAATAAAGAGAAACCACTAGTTTGACCTAAGGTGGTTTTGTTGAAGCATAATCTGGCTACCATTGAATATGAAAACAATAATCCCTTGAAATCGATGGTGCACATTGCAGACTTGATGTTTGAAGGATTATGTACTTCATGGCAAGATGCTTTAGTGGTTAAGCTACTGGGAAAAAGGATTGGTTACAACATGATGAAAGATTATTTGACTCGTGTTTGGAAGCTTAAGGTAGACTTTGATATGGTGGATATAGGAAATGATTTTGTACTGTCTGGGGTCTTCCAAACACACGTTGCCACTTACATGGCACTTCAGTACACGTGTTCACCCTCCATGTCAACCCTGCTATAGGAGCACGAACGTTTCCCTCAGCAGCTGGGCTGTTAAGCCTGACAGGTTATCTTTAATGCCTTATTATTCAAATGTTATTGATAATGTTGCAAACTCCTTATCTAATGACATATACCTAATTATCTATAAGCCACCAAATATCTACAAGCTACAAATTATCTATAAGGTACGCATTATCTATAAGTCTTTATCTATAACTTGCAATTATCTGTTAGCCTTTATCTATAGGTTAATAATAATTTACTAGGGTTGTTACTCACTGTAACAGCCCCGTGTAACACCCCTGTGCACCCGGTGTATTATCATATTATTTTATCATATTAGCGCGGTAATTAATTAAAAACAATTACTCAAATCTTTAGGAAGCATTCCCAAGACCATTTTTCTTGATTCATCATGTATGGTACATAATATACAGTAAAATAAACGAATGCTAGATTACTATAACAACCTTAGTGATCCAGACAACGTAAAACAACAGCAAATAAGACTATAATATCTAAACCGATATACCATGAGGTTATAATCCGAGATATCCATCTGCCTATACATAGATTATATGTACATTCCACAACAAAATACTTTAACTGTATCCACAAAAAGTAGGCATCAGTGCCCTATTATCACCTATCAAATCCTCATATGAGGGTACACCATATACAAAAATTCAATATATACAAACATATCCAATTTTCCCTACAGGGTACAAAATAACAACACACACACACACACACACACACACATACACACACACACACACACACACACACATATATATATATTTGCACACAACAGTGAGTAGCCAAGCTCTCAAAACACTGCTCCAAGCAGATATACATGTATGTCCCCTACTAGGGCCTCTCACCCTAAGGTCTCTCATCCCTATCAGCTGTACAACCTGAAAAATGTAATTCCCACACACGGGGTGAGATAAAAATCTCAGTAAGCTCAGGGTTCTTGGAGCTTCTCCTTCACCCCGGCTCACTTCCATGATCACAATACATTAATAGGCATCACAACATCATCACAACAACACATAAGCACACACAAGCTCTAATGTGTACATCATAAGTATCCAGGACCATCTCAGTCCCCTGGGACCATCTCAGTACCCAGTAAGTCATCGTGGACCATCTTAGTCCACAGTGTGAGGCCGGAACTCACACCTGTCATCCAACGGGAGCTACCCCTACACAAGGATGCACGCCATATGGTACCTCCGAGAATAGGCTGCTACATCATGAGACCACTTATCTCTTGGTCTTGAGGAATCTCTCCTATGGAGCAAACCAAACTAGGAGTTGCGCTCTACTCCTAGGGAGGTCCATATCTATCTACTGACCAGAAGATCTATCCGAAAGGCAACCATACACAAAGCACAGATACATGCATACATATTGTAACACCCCGTAGGCCTCCGGTGCGTTATCATTAATAATATCAGTTTATCACTTAACACATCAATTTAAAACTCAGTGGAAGCACAAAATCGCTTTTCTTGATTCATTATGTATGGAATAAAACATATAACAACAGCACAAGCACAAGGCCAATAACATATCCCTGCTGATCCATTTCTCATCTCATACACAATTTAGACAGATAAATAGAATACATGGGCAGATAATCAAATATACAACAATTGAACTCAGGAGGAATCTTATAAACATATCATAAATAGTTCTGTACATAGCCATATACATCAGTATCTTCACCACACCGTGGTGATACAAATCATATCAGCCCTCACCGAGGGTTTGCAGAACTATACAACCCTTATCAAGGGTACAAAACATAAACAAAATCAAAACTGAGCCTTCAAGCTCCATCTACTGCTCTCAGCCAAGCAGAAATGTCTCTACTCGGGCCTCCTGCCCTGAGACTGCTCTCTTCTGCCTGAAGAGTCATCTGAAATCATAAATCCCCCACGGGGTGAGATACATATCTCAGTAAGCTCAGGGTCCTTGGGAAATCATCCCCACCCTGGCCCACAATTCACAATACAAACATCAAATCTGGCCCAATGGCCTGGCCTTCTGACCCTCATACACATGAGCAGTTATCTGCTCCACACTCATGGCAGAGAACCCTCAATGCCCTTGGCAGAGAACCCTCAATGCCCTCAATACATGGCAGAGAACCCTCAATGCCTTTCACAGTTCATAGCACAACCCAGAACAAATGCACACATAGTAATATAAGTATGCGACAATCAATGCATGCATTATGAACATGACCACCAATCCCCCGGAGTGTGATGTGCAACCAAGTGGGAAATCATTTCCCAGGGACTCAGAACTTACCTGGCAAAGTATCACTCTACAGTTCTTTCCCTGGTCTGTGGCTTCCGCCACCAACAGTCTCAATATCACGCCCTAATCAAGGCATATACTAATATCAAAACCAATCCACAGGCATTCAAACACAGAACATATCATATATAGAATTCCCTTATCCTAGGGTTCAACCAGTTCATCCCAACGCACACCAGGCCATCATAATCCTTTACAAGGTCTCTCAAGGCTGCATACCAAGCATCTGAGTCATCCCAGACTCAATGCACAGCCTATACATATAAGCTCTGACCAACATTAGCCCATAATTCAAATATCACTGGAACGGTCTGAGTCTCACTCAAAGCACCGTTCATCTAGTCTTTCAGACTCATAACAATCATAATCAAGGCTCTAGCATGTCAGAAAACCAACAACAAGTGACTGTATATCAGTCACACATGCCTACACAGAGCCATGATTCAAAGTTCTCTAAATCAGAAACTGAAAGCTAATCCTTCATCACTAAACCATTCTAAACAAGTTTCTCTACAGAACCCTGGGCTAATTCTAGCCCCAGCTCATATGGGTCACTATTCACAGGAAACCCCAAATTCTAAAATAGCCGGAGAAACTTGAATTTCTTACCTCAGTGGCGACTAGAAAGACCTCAGGACAGCTTCCTTGAGCCCTGGTGTCCTTAACACGCCTTGGGTCTCCGCCAAACTCAAGTTCTCTGAACTTTTCCTTGAGATTCCACTTCTCACTCACAAAGGGGTTTTCAAGAGCAGAAATGAAGGATTAAGGCTTTCCAAATGTTTCTCTCAAGTTCAACAGTCATAAGGAGGTGTTTAGGCCAAGATATAAGGTCACAAAAGGCTTGGAACAAGCTTCAATGGAGGTTTGGGGCGTGGGGAAGAAGAAACCATGATTTTTGGGGCCAAAATTTCATAAAATGGCCTTTAAATACTGGTTATGCCGATGTTCCTGCGCTAATCGCGCCATATATGGCGCTATTCGCACCAAATTAGCGCAACTAAAAGCTTCCTGGGCATTTATGGCGCTAATTGCGCCACTACGACGCTAACCGCGCCAACTGGGCGCGTCTGTGGCGCTAATCGCGCCAAACTGACGCTATCCGCGCCATCAAGCCTCAAGAAATGGCCTTCTGGTGCAATATCACGCTACTGGCGCCATATCCCACGCTACTGGTGCCGCATCCCACTCTAACCGTGCCGTTCCCACGTTGTTAGCATGGGATTTTTTTTAAAAAAAACCAGGTTATTATACATATCATCATGAAGAAAGCTGTAACAACCAATTCAATGCATGTAAACCATAGATACACCCATCACTCTATCTCGGAGTATGGGGGAAACACAAGTAGTGGGAAAACACTCCCAAGAACAAAGAGCTTACCTGGCACGGTAGTGCTCTGCTGTCCAATCCCTGGACTGTGGTCTCCGCCACTGACACTCTCGGTGTCCCACCCTATATACAGGCATACAACACAATCAATCATCGATAACACCATACAAAGCACCTAACAACGGTTCTCAACCGTTTAATGAAAGGAAAACATAATTCCTTTCTATAACTCTCTCAATCATCTATCTTAGGGTTATCAGAACTAACCACCTCATAAGCGACTCACAGACCCTCAGCAGGATCTATCTCAGCCTAACCAAGGCCTTAGAGTCTCTCTAAGACTCTATATAAGTCAATTCAACCAGTTCAAATGCCTTTACCCAGGCCATATGTCACTAATCCAACTTGGCTAAAACAGTTCTATCAACACGTTTTCACCGTTTATTTGGCCTTCTGAACAACTTTTGTAAAGGCACTTAGGCTCATATCTATCATAATACCCTTCATTTACCCTACTCATACCTATCTCAGGGTCAAAACTAAACTTCATCTAAAGTCATGTTTCAAAGTTCCATATTCATCAGAACAACCTCTTGAGCATACTTTTCTAAAGAACCCAAGCCTAATTTCAGCCCTAACATAAATGGGTTACTATTCATCCCATTACCAATTTGACAAATCAATCGGTAAAACTTAAGTTTCTTACCTCAAAACAGTCGAGGAAGGCGGAAGAATCGCTTCTCCAAGCTTCAACGTCCTTGAATAGCCTTCTTTCTCCTCAAAATCCAAGCTTTGTAAAGTCCCCTAGAGAAAGGGATCTCTCCGATTGATGTCTCTTAAGGAAGTTAGAAGCTGGATTTTAGCTCATAACAGGTTCTAATCATGTTTCTAGCTAGTTAGGAAGTGTTTAGATGAAGTATGACGGAGATATGAAGCTTTTCCCAAGCTCTAATGACAGAAAACAAAGGGAAGAAGAAGGAATGCAGTTTTTTTCCTTCAAAAAACGCAAAAATGGCCTTTTATATGCCCCAGCATGAGTCCTGGCGCTACTGGCGCCACTTCTGGCGCTATCCGCGCTAGAATCCAGAGAAAACGTGTTTTCCATGGCACTACTGGTACTAATCACGCCACAGATCAAATTCTGGCGCTAATGGCGCCGTTCCTGGCGCTAATCGCGCCAAAAATCATTAAAAATAGCCTTCAATTACAGTGCCACGCTATCAGCGCCAGATCCCACGCTATCAGTGCCAGCTACAGTGAAAATATTTTTTTATTTTTATTTTTTTTACAAAACCTTGGGTTATTATACCCCGACAAACGAGGACTGGGGGCTCCCCCTCCATGCTGTAAATACTAGGTTCCGTCTAACCCTTCACACACCCAGCACCTTCACACATCCACTCACGACGTGATCACTGGCATTCGTTCATAGCTTGAACACACATTGTCTCACGGACTAATACTTAGTTACACACTCATTCACAAACACTTGAACACCTATACGCTCAACCTGCATTCACATTGACAGACATCTATTCTCACACTTTCTCATACTTTCATATAATTAATGTACTTACTTGAGCGTCAGAGTCCTTTCCTTTGTTTTGCAAGTCCCCCATCTTATCAAAGCCAACTCACAGTTTGAAGCATAGGATCTGGAACACATCTTGGTCACGCTCACCTGGACGTGTGCCACTTCCATATTTTGGTAAGAACATTTGGTGCCCATCGTGGGATCACGGTAAAACTTACCCTACGACCTTGCCTTTTTCTTTTTTCACCAATGGTCAGTACCTGATCTATCCTTAGACGTAGTACTCCTCTTGAAAATTCCATCCCTCCCTTGACAAATATGCCATAAATAGATACCCTCCATTGACAGACATCTATTCTCACACTTTCTCATACTTTCATATAATTAATGTACTTACATGAGCGTCAGAGTCCTTTCCTTTGTTTTGCAGGTCCCCCATCTTATCAAAGCCAGCTCACCGTTTGAAGCATAGGATCTGGAACACATCTTGGTCACGCTCACCTGGACGTGTGCCACTTCCATATTTTGGTAAGAACATTTGGTGCCCATCGTGGGACCGCGGTAAAACTTACCCTACGACCTTGCCTTTTTCTTTTTTCACCAATGGTCAGTACCTGATCTATCCTTAGACGCAGTACTCCTCTTGAAAATTCCATCCCTCCCTTGACAAATATGCCAGACCCACATATCGGAGATGGAGCGACGTCATGAGGATGTACTCTGAAAGTTGAAGGCTAATCATGATCAGCTGGAGGCTCGAGTGACACGCACCCAAGGTGACAAACACTCGGCTCGTACAGAGACCAAGCGTACTCAAGGGGAATCACCCCCCCGACACACTGTCAACCCTCAGGATGGTTCGGCTTATCACATGTATACCATCCGGGAGGGTGGGCAACTCCCAGACACCCGTTTGTTGACCGCATCATGAAATTCGACCTACCTCTAGGTTGGTAGTCGCTCAACTTAGAGCGGTATGACGACACCACTAATCTGGATGAACATTTGGATGCCTTCCTACCCCAGGCGAACCTTTAACCAATGACGACGCAATCCTATTCGTGTGTTCCTTACATCTCTCAAGGGAGCAACCTTGGCATGGTACGATGGACTTTCATCGAGGTCCATTGATAGCTTCAACACCCTTGTCGAATGCTTCAGTGCACAATATGTGACCAGCAGGTCTCATTATATGACCTCTATTGCACTTTCTAGTCTGTGATAGGCAGATGATGAGTCTGTTCAAAGATTCATAGACAGATTTGGATGAATAGTCATCCATATCTGAAACCTCAACCCTAAAGTGGTATTCAATTCCATGTTGTTAGCCCTGATACTAGGTAAGTTCACAGACAGTCTGTGCAAGAAACCCCCCTCTAGCATGGACATGTTACACGAACGAGCCAAAGGTTACATGCAGATGGAAGAGATGTCGAGGTTCAAGAATGAGGTCCAACAGGACGGACAGAAGCACAACAAACAGAAAAGAGCAACCAATAATGACCAACATAAGTTAGACAAAAGGAAAAAGTTGGACAAGCGTCAGCCTCTCCCAAGGGGACCTACGTATGAGCGCTACACACCTTTACAGTCAACTGTACCACCATCATGGAGGAAGCCTTTAACAAGGAGATACCTATCAAACTAGCGCAACCACTTCCTCCTAAGCTGGGACACAGACAAGACCAAGTACTGCAGATATCATAGCAGTAGCAATCACAACATTGAAGACTGTTGGGGCCTGAAAGACAAAATCGAAGAGCTCATACAGGCTGGGTATTTATCCAGTTTGTGAAAAGACTCGAGAATCACCCAGCTGGAACTAGACTCGAGGGACATTAAGAAGAGCGGAAGCCAAAGGGAGGCAAAGGTAATTTCGATCCAGACGCGAACGACAATCCCCACAAGAATGGGAAAATGAGCCCACCCAGCAAATTCGAGGTGTAAACAACACTATCCCAAGAGGATTTTCCCATGGAAGATTGTCTAGCTAGTCTCAAAAATGGTACCCTCACGCCATCTAGGACATTGACATCAATTGCGTCAAAGTTCCACCACCAAGGAGTCTCTCTCCCGTTGCCTTCACAGATAAATATTTCAAAGAAATCACCATGTCAACCAGGATGATCTCATAGTGGTCTCCATAGTGATCGCCAATTTCATGGTGTCCAAGGTCCTCATTGACCAGGGTAGTTCCACCAACATCCTGTATTAGAAGACTTTCCAGAGACTCAAAGTCTCACCAAACACAGTCCACCCTCACTCTGAACTCCTCCTCGGCTTTGCAAGGGAAAGGGTAGAGACCAGAGGTTATGTGGACCTCATGACCACTTTTGGTCAAGGCCCGCTCTTGAGTAGCTTCATTATCAGGTATCTAATTGTCGATGTAAACACCTTTTATTTTGCTTTGATTGGAAGAAAAACACTAAATGAGCTCGAAGCCATCGTCTCCACACCTCACCTGAAGATGAAGTTCCCTACCTTGACGACAGAGATAGTGATTGTCAAGGAAGACCAAAAGCAAGCTAGACAATGCTATGCAGAGAGCCTAAAAGTGGCACTGTTTCCTCCCACCAGGGAGCCTAGCAGACATCACCTCACATCAGGTGGTACCAGCTAAGTCATGAATGTGGATGAAGGGTCTCCAATCCGGACCATAACTGTCTATGCGGCTTGTAAGTGGGACATTTGATGTGAATCAGTGCGACGACACCATTGACAAACTACCAAAGCTTATTGAAGAATTCATTAAGTTGTAGCTCGAACCCAAACCAGGGCAATGCGCGCAGCTCATCAGAGACCTCACTAGCCATGAGCACAGATGCATAGTTGACGTCTTGCATAAACAACATTGTCTGGGCTCTTGAGCAGTTTAGAAGTATTTTTCTCAGAAGTGATGCACTCCCTAAAGCTATTGTTATTGGCAGAACATTGATGAATGCAGTGAAAAATGTGTTCCTTAAGTCAACAAACTTGTTGTTTCGATTTCACATTGATAAGGATGTGAAGGCAAAATGTAAAATCCTTGTAGGGCAAAAAAATGCATTAGACTATGTGATGGAAGCATGAGGGAGTCTTGTGGATTGTCTTACTGAGAAAGAGTATGATGCCTATCTTATGTAGTTTGAAATTCCTTACTTACCATGGCCAATGTTTGTTGATTATGTGAAACACACATGATTGATTCCCCATAGAGAAAGATTTGTAACAACATGGACGAATAAGGTGATGCATCTAGGAAACACTACAACTAACAAGTATGAAAATTGTTAATCTATATTGATTTTTTAATAACATATTAATTGTTGAAAATAATTATTTGCCATTTTAAGTGTAGGGTTGAGTCTACACATTGGACATTAAAGAGACTATTGTAGAATAGCCTTGGAGACCTATGTAGTGTTTGGGATGCCATGAACAACATGATCACCTTGCAACACAGTGAAATAAAGACTTCTTTTGAGAGAAGCACACATGTCGTCGGACATGTTTTTAAAGTTACCTTATACAAGAGACTAATTGGCATGGTATCAAGATATGTGTTAAACCAAATTGTTGTTGAGTTTGAGCGAGTCAATTATGCTGGCATTGACAGTTTTCATTGTGGATGCCTAATGAGAACTACTCATGGTCTCCCGTGTGCATGTGAGCTAGCTAGATATGTTGTTGGTAGCATACCACTTGACACAGTCCATATGTTTTGGCGAAGGCTAAAGTTTTTAGACCAAGGTTTATTTGAGTGTGAAGTCTGCATAATCGAAGAGATGAAAGCCATATCCAACCCGTTTGAAGTTCTTGATATATGTGGCAAAGTGACTTTAAAGAGTAAACTTCAAGAACTTACATATCCTGATCTAACTTAGATGTGTGCTCCTCCTAAAAAGGTGAAAACAAAAGGTGGTCAAAAGAAATAGGTGACCAAACAAAAAAGATCAACGAAGTGTGATCCATCTTACTTTGAGTATGTAGATGCATTACATTTGGTGTAAAATAGTTGCTCCACACAAAAACGGTTTGCATCATCATCTAATCAAACAAAACCAAATAGGAAGATGCCAATGCTGGATCAATTTCATCCATGCATGCAGATTTCATTGAAAACATTGTTGATGTCAAAGCTGATGGTAATTGTGGATATCGTGTGATTGCTGCCTTATTAAGTTATGGTGAAGATTCATGGTCTTTGGTACACAACCATTTGCTCAAAGAACTTGGACAATGGTGTGATGACTATATAGTCCTGTTTGCTGGCATAGATAGATTTGAACATCTAAAGCGGTCCCTACTTGTTGATGGATTATCCATGGTATATAATTTTTTTGTTACAAATTAATTGATAAATATTATATTTATAATACTGATAAAATTTGTTACGTGCAAGTAACCATGGATAAGTGAATGAATATTACCGATATGGGTTATGTCATTGCATCAAGGTATAACGTCATCCTTGTTTTTTTTTTCTCTCCAGCAAAGCATGACGTTTTTCCCTCTTAGAAGTCAACCACCAAGATAGTTTTGTTCATCACATTATATGTATTGGTTATGTTGATGGCAATCATTTTTTCCAAGTATAACAATGAACCATTTCATTTAATTCCAGGATTATAACTCATCTTATTAATATTTGAATGTGTACTAGTCATTGGAATAGGTGTTTCTGAGAGATGGTTGTCCTAGGCCATCAACTGCTTTGTTATGGTCAACACATTGTCATTATGAAGCAAATCAGTGGCCCACTCCTTATATTATTCGAATGCACTAGTATACTAATTCCATGAGGTTGACCACACAACATGTTGATCTAGGAGAAGATCAAACATTTTGTTATTGTTTATGGGTTTGTAACTTAGACAGTTGTAATCTCATGGATAATGCATGTAACACTTTAGTAATCATATTTGCGTAATAAAGACAATTTTTGTTTTCAAATTATAATAGTCAGATACAAAATAAACACATGTTAATAATAGTTAGATACGTAGTCAATGAAATAATACAAAATCATCATCCTCGTCCACCACCATCTTTCCCATCTCTCCCCCTGTGTATCCCTTCTTCGTCTTGGTCAAACATAAACATTTTCGTGCTTAGTGACACCCTTGACTAATCTTATACACTGGTATGTTATAGTGCATGCATCAGTCTCAACAATAATCATCCTCATATCTAACATGTGTTGCAAGCTTTTTACTATCTTTTGCCACACAGCCTGAGACAATGATAACAACATATTAATAAATATTGGAATATTTAAAAACAAAATTGCGTAATAGAATTGTATGTATATTATACCACTGCATGTCGAGGCATCTCAACTTCAATAGGTGTTGCTGCAGGTGGACGTGGCATAGTTCCTGTATCATCAGGCAACACATATGGATGTGAGATAACTGTTGTAGGATCATGGACCATAGGAAGATATCTAGGAGGCTCCCCAACTTGTGGTGGACTCATGAATGGGTGACATATCATATAAAATCACTCCACACACCCGTCATCACACTGACCAGAAAAAGTAATAAAGTCTCCTATCGGTGCAAGGTGTTGTGAAAAGTGCAACCATCTATTATCAATGTCCTTTGTGGATAGGGATGAGAGCTATGGAGTGGGGGAATCAATTAAACATAGCCAAAATTCCTTAATACCCTCTCTGGTAGGTGTCTAAAAATATATGGACTCCATCTGATATGACCAGAAAATAGTGAAATCACCTCAAATTCTTTGAAACCACGGTGATCAAGATAAGGTATCAAAGAAACAACATTTGCCGTCAACCTATCCAACCGCTTACGATAGTTGGTCACTGGCAATGCCTTCCACACTTCCAACGACACCTACATGGTTTGCTTTGGTGGTAGTCCTCATTAGCCATCATATTCCCAATTATTGGGAAATGCTCATAGATCCAAAACTACACATATTTACCAAAATGATTAATAAAACGTTAATAGTAGATACAAAGTTTTTAAAAAAAATAACAATGATAAAAACCAATATAATTACCTGCAAGAGAGTGATATATCCTGCAAAATGTTTACTATTGTGCTTTGACACATAATTCAGATTGTCATACATGTGTACAAGTTTAGCCACTCCCTATGAAAACCCTCTAGATTGATTAAGGTCACGAAATGCGTCCAAGAATATCACACCGATACGTGTGGCACTCTTGTTAGCAAATATTGTGCAACCTGCAAGATGCAATAAATATGTTCTAGCTGCTAGCATCCATTGCCTTGCATAACATTTGGTATGGTAAATGTCTCGCAGCCAGGCAAGGCAAACATATGCCCCTCTACATTGCTCTGTCTCATCTACTGCTTCTTGTGTAGTGACTTCAAGCAACTCAACTAACAACCCCACTGCATGCTTTACATTTATTGCATCATAGGTATGGAAGACACCTATAATGGGTGGATGTAACAATGAAACCACATCATTGAGGGTAATAGTCATCTCTCCTATGGGCAGATGGATGAAAAACAATAATGAACACATACAATAACCAAGAGGGGGGTGAATTGGTTAAAACAGAGCCTTTTAAAATTCTTTTAAAACAAGCAGCAAATTTAGGATCTTTAGCACAATAAGAATGTTTCAATCAATCAAACCACTCAGTTCAATAATACAATTACTAAAAACTCCACTTGTTGAGTAATAAAAGATTTCACCAAAAGAATCACAGATTAAGATAACAAGAAGAGATTAAGGAATAGAGATAGCACAAGATCTTATACTGGTTCACCTCTCAACATAGAGGCTACATCCAGTTTCTTCCAACCAGCACTAGGTCCGAGTTCCACTAAATCAAATTATGTTCTTTACAAGCTTTTACAACTGATCACCTTTATCAACCCTAGATAAATAAATAGAAATCTAAACCTTATAGACTTCTAATGATTAAGAACCAGAGAACACTACTCTTTTCTTCCCTCTAGAGAACCCTACTCTAGAAAAATCTTTAAAGACCCTCTTTGATCTAAGAACTTATAATAAATAAAAGTAAACAAACAAATCACTACAAGAGTTTAAGAGAGATACAACCTCATGATCCTTAGAAAATGAATGAATGAATTTTACCAAACAAACTCAGGTTAAATGTGATCAATTCTTGTAATCAGCTCACTTTGAAAAACTCTTGACAAATCTTGTTCAAACCAACATGATCAATGATGCATGAGTTCTGGGTTTTGAAACAAGATCAATGTAACTCAGAATATCTCTACTCAGACTTTGAGAGCTTTTGTAAGAATTGGTATTTCACAAATTCAAGTTCTTACAAAACAAAAGACTAAACATCTTTTTATAGAAAACATTTGTAATTGAATGTAATCAATTAAATCGCCATTATAATCGATTAAATTGTCATATGTAATCGATTAAATACAAACTTAATCGATTAAAATGTTCTTTAGCTTTCAGGAAAAGATTTACAAACAATGCAATCGATTAAATCAAGCTTGTAATCGATTAAAGCAGTCATGTTTAGTTTTGAAACAAGCCTATGTAATCGATTACTGATTGTGGTAATCGATTAAGGCAGACATGTACAATTTCAGAATAAGTCTAGGCAATCGATTACTAATTGTGGTAATCGATTAAGACAGATAATCATGATTTACATTTTGTGTTATTTAATCGATTATGAGTAGCTAGTAATCGATTAAAGTGTTCTTCATGACTTTTCCAGAATCAAACAGAAGTTGGTAATTGATTATATCCTTGTGTAATCGATTAAAGCAGTGTAAAATGATTTTTTCTAAAACTTAACCATTAGAAATCAATTTCTTTATGTAAGCATGAAAACCTTTATGCTTTAATAAAATCATGTATGCATGTTAATGATCATGTTTATGCAATGCAATGATCATAAGATAAACCTCTTAAATACTTAACAAATTACAAATGCCTTAGCATGTGAAAAGCTAAAACTTTCTTCTAAGGCATAGGCTTCATCCTTGACTTGATCTTCTAACAGCTCCCTCTATATTCAACAATGGAAACTGCTAGTTTCCTTGTGGCATCTCTCCATAAAAGCAGACAAAAGTACCCTGTCTCATGTCTCCAATGAACATGTAATCAGAGGGCTTCAGCCTGTATCAGCCACTAAACCTTCAATTTCAGGTGCAGGCTTTCCAAATTTCTACACCTTCCTCCCATAAGAAGCCAACCAACTTCAACTCAATACGTTCCTGCAAATAATTATAATTAATTAAGTAAATTAAAATGAGAAAAAAATGTAAATATGTTATAATTAAAGACATAACTACCTCTCCTGCCCTCACTTTGGTTGCCACATGATCAACATATGATGTCAATAGTGATGTATCTTGGGGCCCGCTTGGAAAACCCTCTGAATCAGCACCTCCATCCTCTCTAACTGGAACGTGAGGCTCTTCATGAGCAGCAACATCCTCAAGAACAACTACAGCTGCCCGTTGTCTACATGCCGATGTTGTTGATTTTCGACGCTGAGGAGCTTCTTCTTCATCACCACTAACCTCTCTACCTAAAGCTCTGTCTAAAGCCTGACGCAATCATCTTGTTCTAACCATAATCTAAAAAGTTTCCCAACTATTAGTCTAATATTTCAAATCAACCCACAACTTCAACAAAGTACTCTTAAAATGAAGATAAAACCATACTGACAAATGCTATACAATAGCTTTTGAAAATAACTCACACCATATATGAAACAATTAATTTCAATTATTTTCATGAGTACTCAATTAACAAGATGTTAATTAAATTGTTTATCCAAATAGATCATAACTATATTTGCAATATTTAAGTATAACACAACTCATTAAGTACAATTACAATTTTTTTATATCATTGTAATAAACCTATACGGATTAACAATCCGTATGATCTTTACAGATTGACAATCCATATGGTCTTTACGGATTGACAATCTGTTTGGTCTTTTACAGATTGACAATCTGTATGGGTTAAACACAGCGAAAAATGAAAACTCGGCGACAGCGGTACTCACAGCGGCAGCGACAAAAAACCGAGGAGATGAAGGACGGAATGAGGAAGTACAAATGCGATGAACGACAGAGCTGGTTGCAGGAAGAAAAGACCGACAGATTGAAGAGAACAGGTGCAGCGGTGCAATGAAGCAACGAAGAAGTTGAATGGTGCAAGGAGATGATGAGGTATGCAATCCGTACTTTAGATTTTTGGTGAAGGTCAATTTTGGTTTTTCACTCTTATTGCTGGGTGTTTTGAGTTTTGAATGGTGTAGGAAGAAAATCTCTATAACAGGTGGTCTTGGAGAGGTGTGGTTGGTCCTTTGCTGGACTATGTTCACATTCAAGATTCTATGTTTATATATGGTGGTTGTAATTTGAGCCTGTTGGCCACCCCAATCCCAGATTGGCTTAAACATGAGCTTCAAAGTGTTGCGATAAATGAGCTTATTGAGGATATTGTCATTTGGGATCAGGCTTATAATGGAGAATACTCTGCTAAATCAGCTTACCATTGGCTGACTAGAACCCGATCCCCCGCTGTCACTATCTTGAGGAATAGGGCCTGGGTTTGGTTTCTCCAATTACCAGAAAACATCAAATTTTTCCTCTGGCCTATTGATCACCAAAGCCTTCCCACCACAAATTATTTTCGCACTAACGGTCACTTGTCCTTAGATTCTTCTTGTTTCAGGTGTGGACTTGTTATTGAAAACATTTTCCATCTTTTACTTCGTTTCCCAAAAGCTAACAGAATTTGGAAAATGCTGCATATTGATGTTTCTCTTTCAAATTCGGATGATGTTTCTAGTTGGCTTCTTAGGAAGACTGAGTCCGAACATGATACTCTCTTTGCTGTGATCTGTTAGCATATTTGGAAAGCGCGGAATGTGGAGATCTTCCAGGATAAAGTTCAGAATGATTGGGCCATTATCAACCAGATCCATAATCTTGCTGATTTAATCTCTCTCATGATGAAAGCCAATGGTAAACTGCAGACCACTTTGCCTATTGCTTGGAGTCCCCCTCAAGATGGATGATCAAATTAAACACAGATGGGAGTTCTTTTGGTAACCCGGGCAAATCGGGTTTTGGCGGCATCTTCAGAAATGACCAATGCAACTGGCTTCTGGTTTCTGTGGTGTTACTACTATTTTGATTGCTGAGCTTCAAGCTATCCTTCAAGGTATGAAGCTGGATTAGGATGACGGTTTTCACTCAGATTCTAAAGTTGCAGTTGATCACATTAATAATGTGGTCTCGGTTTTATACCCTTACTATCCTTTGGTGGAGCAAATCCGGTCCTTCTTCTCTTTGCAAGGTCATATCAGTTTTTTTTTTCTCATTGCTTCAGGTAAAGTAATTTTTGTGCTGATCTTTGGCAAAAAGGGAACCCAGAATAGTTCCCCTATTACTGTCTGGAATGTGTGTCCAGCTTTAGGTGTTTCTAACACCAGATGTAGCTAGTTTTGCTTATGTTGTTTTGTTTGTTTCCCTTTTATAGAAAGAAAAATTCACACAAATATCTCAGATATTTCATAAAAATATACAAGAATTCAACATTTGACACTCCAAAATCATACAACTCAATGTAAAACAAATACAATAACATAAGAGAATCCATACAAATTTGTTATAATTATATAACTATTAGATTATATTACATTAGATTCTTATATAAATATAATAACTATATAATTTTCAAAATAAAATGAAAGAATTGTTTAAATAAAATTTGATTAGCGTACTTGAACATGCATTAGACAAATTGACAATTTATCTCATGTTTGGAAAATTACACCTTATATACAGTATATCTATATATTTATACATATAATTTATATATTTACATATTTCACATCAATTGCTCTATGCATGGAAAGAAAAAATCAATTAATACAATATGATCTTCCTGTCTCGTCAAACTAGTATACCATTATTTGACACAATATTGTTAGCTTGTATTGGATTTTCTTTACTCGAAAGCTACATTTGTTTGCCCACTTTTATTGGTTGGTACTTTGTTTTCCTAATGGATTTCTTGCTAATTTAGTATTTGTAGGCAGGCTTGTAGCTATCTAAGTTATGCAAGCATGCTTAAAGGGAATAGAAATAATAAATTAAAAAGGGCTAAGTATACTTTTATTTTTATCTCATAAACATTAAATTTAGAATTTTGAAACTTCCATTGGAATTTTATTTTGCCTATTCATTGAAAAGATCATGCTACAGATTTTGACATTTAAGTACGCAACTGTTGACGGTGAGAATCCAATTTTTAGCCTTTACTGTTAAAAAAATATATTTTGGTCCTTTGCTATTTTGACGAATTTCATCCTTTCAATTTTTTTATGGGAATTTGATGTGTCAGCGGTCTTATAAAAGCCGGTCCGATCATTGACCCAATTAAGATAGTGAATCACTATGAACCAGTAATTGACCTGACCCAATCTATATTAAAAATTTCTAAATTATATTATATATATGTATATAACTAATATTATTTGATTAAAAAAATCATCTATAATTTCATACTCAAAAATCTAAAATAACAATTGAAGTATTAAAGTTGATAACATAAGTAAAATGTATTAATAATAATAAAAAAATATAAATAACAACTACCTAAATTAAACATAAATCCAATTTTTAATAAATAAAAGGAGTCAAAAATTCAAAAATTGCATAAAACAATAAAAGAGGTGCAAAAAACAACTTTGTGGAGCTGGCCCAAATAGAGAAAAAGCTAATACCAACCATATATAATATATATTCTTTTAGACTGCACATTCTTCCACCGGTGCTGCGCGTTCTTCAATTCTTCACTTCTTCCTCTGCACTTCTTTACTTCTTCAGTACTTCTTCCAGCCTTCAGTTTTTTTTCCTAGCTGAGCCCGTCTTCTTCCTGCTAGTCTACTAATGAACCGGTCCGGAGGTCTTCTTCACTTCTTCCTGGCTAAGCCCTTCTTATTCAATTCTTCAATACTTCTTCCAGCCTTCAGGAAGTCATTTTTTTCTTCAGGCACAACCCAATCCGGGATCCAATAACCGGTCTGGTTCTCAGATTCGTACAAAACCGGCCAGATTCCACTGCGCCAAACGGATCTTATGCGTGACCTATTCAACACCCAGCTCAAACCAGATATAGCAATGATTCGCGGTATAACACTGTGTGTCAAGACACGTCAACATGTCTATTACATATAAGATGTTAAATTATTGAGTAGACTAAAATAACAAAATTGAATAAATAAAAATTAAATTTGGCAGAAAAAATTATGTAATAACAATTTATTTTTAATTTTAATTCCAAATGTTAGTTTGATTCTCCATAAAAACAACTATAATTTTAATTCTAATTCCAAAAAATTAAATTTCAATTATCTTCTCTATTATTTTATCTTCTTTTAGTAATTCGTAAATCTCTAATCTCTTCATCCACTTCCAGTCTCATGACACTAACATCACGTTCATGAGTATGTTTCATTCTTAAGTAGTAGATATCGTGGTAGAGAGAAATGTTAGAACTTCGAAGCCAATTATGATAATCTCTTCGTTGGTAAAGTTTCTCTATCTTAGCTCAATGATGGGCAGATCGTTTACCCGACGATGAAAATGTAGTTACATTGTTATTATCACAAGTGATAATCTTATATAGAAAAATAAAAATAATTGTAAGACTGAATTTCACTTAAAAAGTAACTTAACTAGAATACTTATCAATAGGGCTAAAACAAATATCATACACGAACACACACTGGCTTATTCCAACTACTAGGGGAGCCCCAACAAATTACACTACCCCACTCCAAATCAACATAAGAACCATTGTTTTATCCCTCGGAATGTGGCTCATCGTGCACTCCAAATTCCCACATGTGCACATCCACGTACCCAATGGATAGACATGTATTTTCACTGCCTTCACAAGTCACGACAACATCAAGAGAACTCTCAAGTGAAGGCTTTTGACGAAACCAATGAATAATCGTGGCCACTTGCTCCGCTTATGTATGTCGTGTGTTGTAGGATTTGCAGTTCGGACACTTTTGAGCCACAAAATGGAACTGAACGTGAGAAGTCTTACCACAGTCGTTGCACAGGATCCAAACCTGTTGAGAGCAACACCATTAGGCAATATGATATTTGATTTGAAATGCAACTAAATCCATGCAGATTGCAGAACGAGATGATAAAAGCTGTTAAAAGCTTAATGCATGTTTGTTTGGCAATTGGAAATGCTGCCGCACACATTTCAATGCAAATCTGATGGATAAAAGCAAAATGAACGCAAAAGCAAGGATCCTGATCCGTTGGCAAAATTACTTTTGTCTCGAATGCAGTTTTGCAACTGCAAACCAAACATGCTCTTAATCTAGAAGAACCACTAATTCCATTGATTGCTGTATATCAAAGGTGTAAACCAAACATGCTCTTAATCTAGAAGAACCACTAATTTCATTGATCGCTGTATATCAAAGGTGTAGGTTTCTAGTTAGCAGGAATAGCAAGCATGTAATGTTCATAATCATCAGAGTTGAAAAAGAACAGTGACCATTTTATTTTGATATTGCTCAGGCATTGGTGTAGCAGCAATCTCTAGGTCAAATTTCTCCCAAACCTTTGACATGTCACAGACTGACTTTGAGCAGAGAGGGCATGCATACCTAATAAATAATCAAATTCAAGGATCAGGATAATTTTTCGGGTATAAAGGGAGAAGTAGGGAGATAAGGAACTTTGTGATACTCACTGGAAATGTTCTCTCATTTCATTCAGGCAGCTCTTATGGATTGTATGTCCACATGGCATAACAGTCACATCGTTTCTTGATTCAAACAAATACTGCAATAATCAAATTTAGTGTCCTTGAATCAGCCTCCAACAATTCAAAAAGATGTTAAGAATGATATTTAAATCATAAAAAGCTGCAAGAACTTACCTCAAAACAAACAGGGCAATCATGATGCATTGCTCTTTCTACACAAGGGTGACTGTTTTTCAGAAGAGTTGAGTAGCAACAACCTATGAGAAAACCAGGAATGTAATGACAACAGGTAGCACATTGCTACTGTACTTATTAAAGTGCATTAGAATGATGTATTAAAAAGGAAAAAGAGGAATAAAAATAATTATTTACCACACTTGTAGCAATGGAAGAAATTTTCGCTTCCTCCAGTTCTGTATCAAGTGAAAAGATATCAAAATCAATCAATCTGAATTTTATACGAAGACTAGTCAATCAAAAAAAGGCATACTACATTCAAGATATAAGTACTATAAAAGTCATCTTTAAGTCCAACACAAAACAGGGAAGGTAAAAATAGGAAGAAATATAGCTTTCATTTCTATTTCACAAATTTCTTAAAAATCAGGGGTACAGATGCTAGACTAGCTTAGTTATGGTGGCCAAGTGAGAAAATATTATTATTGGGTAGCCAAATTAACATTTATTAAGAAAGTTTGAGAAAGAAAATTGAGAAAGAAAAAAAAAAGGAACCCCCTTTCAAACATGTCACCGTTCCTGCCTAAAGTGCAGACTGCACACATGCTGATATTTCAGATAAAGTTACTGGATTAGCAATTCATACCTGCAAATTCCACAGCCACTGCAATGGTACTGCTGCTTAGATATCTGTAGCACATAAAAGAAGCTAATAACACAATAAAACATAGTTCTCTTGCAACCATTGCATTCCGTCATTAATCTCATGGTACAGTTAGAAAATAAACAGAATTTTCACTCATTTATTATGCTAACCTCAAATAATTATACCAGCAATCATATCAAAGATAGAATAAGAAATATAAAAAGACAAAAAGATCATTTGTTCCAGAATTATTTGCTTACATCATCATCAAAAAGCTTGCATGTTCCACAGAAGTACTTTCCCATACAAACACCACAATTTATACAGTTTGGCTGAACCTGGAAGCAGTTAAAATCAGGATAAGAAAACTTTAGCTTCAAATATTCAATACAGATTGCAAATAAAATATTTCAGTTTTCCTAATGGATGTTTTGTTGAATAAAATAAAACAGAAGTATTTTCAAGTAGTCTTTTGTCTAGTGCTTTGTCAATATCATTAGATAAAACTCACAAAAATATTGTTTCCACAAAACATCTGGCAGAACCATCAGAAAGTAATAAACTTTATATTTCCCTTATCAAATGCACCAATGTTTCTCCTTTATGCCTGTGAATGACACATGCATTCACATGCAGTGTGATTCTCTTTTTTATTTGACAATATTAAAGATTTGCCTTCAAAAGCTCAGAGATCAAGATCCTCCTTTATAATTTGTATACCACTACACAAAGCACACAGAAAGACATTGAAGAAATTATAAACTCACCTCTTGTTCGGTCCCACAAAGTGAACAAATCACCTGAGTATGTCAAAATTATTTCATTAGCATTAAGGAATTCCTTGACCATGAAATACAAAGTAAGAATGTATATAAAGTAAAGTGTGGATATTCCAATTGGAAATGTCCAAATAAATAAACATACCTGTTTGACTTCGTGCCGTGGAATATCATGTCTAAGCTTCTGATCAATGTTGATATCATTCTGTAGAAAAACATAATAGTAAAAAGCAAGTTCCCCAATAAAAGTAATACTACAAGTGTACAACACAAAACAACAATTCCTGGTACATTATAAGTCATAACTCGTGAATCTGGCTTGCCTAGAGCACATGGAGACCCCATTAAAAAGGTGGTGAGTCATTACATCACAACAGCAGAAAACTGATATTTTCTTTTCCTAATTCAGGTCACTCACTAACAACTACTACTAAAATTAGTTCAACAAGGATATACACAACCTTGTCTCCTTTTGAATGGAGGACACCATAAATAAAGAGCCAAAATAAAAAATGGAAGCCACTGAATACAAAATGATATTAGACTAGTCTGGATGGTGCTAAACAAACTGTCTATGCTAAATTGGGTAGAAATATAAAATAATATGGAACTATATTATTTATGACAACAACCATAAATTAAATATGTGAATCAAACAACTATTGCCAAATACTAGATTTGGGGAATTTACTTACTTTTGCCTCATTGTGACAATGACGGCAATCAAAAATCTCATTGCAACAGGGGGCTCTGATACGGCATCTTCTCTGGTAATGCTGACATCTGTAGAGACGGCTTAATTTTAATAAAACAACAGGAAACACAAAACTTTCATAGCAGAAAAGAGTTTATGAACAAGAAGTTACCCATACTCCATATATCCTTTCTCTTGCAAGTCATTGATATTTTTGTGGTCTGTTGATTGACTCAATTCTTCTCCAGGCAAGTGCTCCACATTTGATTCTGGAGGATACACTTCCTTCTCAGTCATATTCACAGTAATGTCATTGCACTCGAACTGCAGAGGCTCAGAGTGCATTACTGCCACTTCTCCCATGGTACTAGCTACCCTCAGATAAGATTACCAACTATCTAGAAGCAGGAAGTAAGCTTTAGCGACCTGCATGTAGGAACACATTTAGAAATAATCCTAAAACTTCTAAAGGCATATTTAGTCACCCCATCAAGCCAGGTAAACACCAATGTATCGTTGATTCTTCTATACTGCCGCAGACCAATTGAAATCAGCAACAACAAAATCGATTAATGCAGCTCCAATCAGCACTACTCCAAGAGGAGAACACATCAAAACTAGTGTATATACAAGAATTCCACATATTACTACAAGGTAGCACTGGGGTACTTGACAGCCTCCAGCAGTAAATAGAAACCAATAGCATTGAATGGTCACTTGAATCCTTGAAGAACTCTCTGAACCAAAACCAACTATACTGGATCCAATCAATAGACACTCCAACCTATGGTGAAAGCAATAAATCACTCAATCAAATGCATCCCATATAATATAAATATAGTATGTGTGTTGATTTTATTGTCCATCAAGGGCAAGCCTACCTTAAAACGCAGTTCTGCATTTGACTGCTCCAAGAACTGAAACTTACCAAAAAGAAGTACTTAAAAACTCCACATCATCTGCACCTTGGTAGATTCCTTCAGATCAAGTTACAACCCTTCACTTCGTTAACTAGGTAACTTGACAGTGGACTGTGTGTTCACTGCCAAAAAGAATATTAACACTACTCCAGGGGACTAGGTTATCAATATTCAAGAATGAAACCATTATCCACGTTAAGAGTGCAGCTGGTTGTCACTTCTATACCAACCAAGACAAAACAGAGGCTGGAAGAAGAAAGATGGAAACGTTGGCACTGATAATACTGAGTATTCATGTGATATCGACCAATGGGAGTTGGGAGTGGCATCAAGCCAGCCTTTTCACTGTACATAAACTGGCAAATAAACAAATGGATATTTCCTATGAATAATGCAAAAGGGATATCCCACATTAAGCTTTAACAACATCAAAACTGGTTCCAAAGCATTTGCCCACAGTAGAGGATGAACAAAGACAAATAAAGATGGGTAAGGCAGAGATATACTCGTTTAGCCATTCTTCCCTTCAAAAGAGTAATAGTATCCGTGCAGCAGGAGCTTTCTGCAACTGGGTAGTCCCCTTTGGAAGCAAATTGCATTTTCCTGCAAGAGATTTCTATGTACAACCTAAACTATATAGTCATTCACCTGCCTCGTGTCTCCTAACATTTTCTTGCAGAGACTATACAGATCATTCCTATCCATCCAAGTGTCCCACTATCTTATTACTTTAATCGCAAACTAGCTTGTGCCTTATTTTTCGCTTAGATTCTTATCATAAGCCACTAAAGGCCTGCGGTTCGCACAATGCACAGAAAACAAATGTTTCAAAAATCGAACAGAGATTGAACAGGGGTTTGGATCATAATTTGAAAGAGTTAAATTGATGAGTCAACAGGAGTTGAAATATAATTGAACGGGTTCACAGTTTGTCCAATTGAACACGGATTTTTTAGACATTGCAAATAACAGATCAATAGACAAAGTTAGTTTAAGCTTTTTCTAACATAATATGAGGATGTGGAATGTGATCATCCGAGCTGAACCATACAGAATTAGCATAATCATAATTTTCAATTACAAAATCCAAAAATTAAATACGAATATAGGATGGAAGAACTGCACTTTGTGCAGTTCATTACGAACTAACCGAACCCTCATGCCACCGTTTGAATCAAGGCTTCGTTTCTTGCTCAATTTTTATGATATTACAACCTACATAACGCCACCGTAGATCATCCAATAAAGACAACAATTCATGCCAGAAACCCAAGGTTTTCGTAAATTAAACTACACAAAACCAAAACCTTGGAATTCACGGCATCGTATTGTGCAGCTACGTACCACAAAAGCAAACGCTTCTTAACTCATTAGAAAACATTTTAACTCCAGAATACAAAAGTCATAGAAAGCAAACAAATCACACAACCAAAATAATCAAACTAACAAGTAGAATTCAAAATTGCACACAATTCGAACACCAGAAAACACAGAACACAGCAGCAACCAAAACGATTATCTTCACCTACAAAATGGCAACGAAATTATAAATAAATTATAAAAAAGAGAGAGAAGAAAAAAAAAAACAAAGCAACGTTACCTAACAGAAAAAAAAAAACACAATAATTGTTACTAATTCACAGAATTATCACAGAATGAAAAATAAAAACCGGCAATTTCACAGAACAACAACGAACTTTCGGCGCGACGGCGACGCAATCGGCGATTAGGTTTCTTTTTTCTGAGCTCCGATTGGAATCTTCAGCGAGACGTTTTCCTGGAGAGGGGAATGAAACGACGTCGAATTTATAGGGAAATGAATGATAAGTTTGGATTCGAGAGGCTTCGAAATTGACCCTCTCTGCACGGAAACCAAAAATTTATACTATTTATATATAAATTTGAAAGGGACTGCGGCTTAATCATCATCCGTTGCTGGTGAGTGGTGACAGCTCTCGTTTTCGTCTTTTGTCCAGAGAAATATCTCGCTAACGATATCGATCGACGTGGCACCACGTGGTGCCTTGAATTCAGTGCAAGTATCTTACTATGTTTAGAACAATGGAATTAACTTTCCGACAAGAAAGGATGTTTAAGGGTAATTAAATTAACTATAACTGATCACCAACTTCGTGATATTGGATTCTCTCAATTTAAATGAGATTTTAAATTTGAATTTTGTGATGAAAAAATGTAATTAAAAGTATTTGTTAAAGGTGACTAAATTTATGGACAGATATTAGTCATTATACACTCAGTGTATAAAGAAAACTTGAATTCGATTATCGAAGATTTATTTTAAGCATTTATAATTGATCTAAATAAATTGAAATTTGTGAAATATCTTAAAATCTTTAAAAAGGCTAAAAGCCCTAATTTACGGTGACAATTTTTTAAAATGTGATTTAGTAAATCGACACGGCAAGAATGTCTTTGTATTTTTTTTTTTAATTTTAAGCGACAAAAATATTTTTTATTTTGATAAAATTTAATAAAACTAAGATTGTCAATAAAAATACTTAAAATTTTAAATGCTAGCGTCTACATAAAAAATTAACACGTGTCAGAGCATTCATCACTCAAAAATATATGAAGCATGAAACTAAGGGAGGATTTGAACAGTTTTTTTTTTTTTTTTGGTTTTTCTTCTTTTCTAGACGAGAATATAATAATAATTTTTCATGATAATAATTTTTTAAAAAAGCTTTTAAAAATTATGCAACTTAATATTTATAAAATAAACAAGTAGTCATTTAAAAAACGGATGATTAGGCTTTTAGAAAAATTAAATTAACTTATTTTTTTTATATTTTCTGCTTTTTTGCTCTTGCTCTTTCATCTGTCCCTCCTCTGTATATCTAAAATGCATCATTATTCTCTCTCAAATGATCACTTTTATGTTAAAAGGAATAAAAATAAAAAATATATTTTTCTTTATTTTTTATTTTGAGTTTTAACATTAAGATACTTTTCAAGTAAAAAATTTTTAAGTCAAAGAATCTTATCCTATTTGATAAAATTGTCTTTATCTCCTACCAACCTTTGATAGGTTTCAATTATAGTTATTGTATTAAACTATAAAATCAAACTCAATAATTGTTCAAGATACTATAGTTTATGTGAACAAGGCAGCAGCACGATATGATCACGAAGAAAGCCACAACGATGGGTGGGGTAGGATCACTAGAGAACACATATCAGAAACAAGCCAGATGTGTAATTAACTAAGGAGGGGTATATGAGTGGGCAACATGAGTTTCGAACAAAAGAATTGTTCTCCATTGTGACAGAAACAAAGATGGCTAGAAGATAATTTCATGTAAGAAAGTATCAAGTATATATGCATTAATATTGGGATCCATGGAAGACCATATGAAAAGCTGAATCAGATGAGTATGTAATGTATGACAGAAATAATGAGGAATTTCGGAAGATGGAAGATGGAATATGATAGGGGAACATAGTGTGGACTATGGAGCACATAGTGTGTCTATGACACTTGAAGAATGGAAGGAAATGGATCTATGAACCTTGTTGGAAGCATATGATGTAATTGTAAAGTTGTTGGTGCATGGGTGTATGGGCTCTGCTAGGATTTCACCCCCTCCCTCCGTAGGAGCTTCCTAGTGGTTGTGCCACCGTGGTAGGGTCAGTGCAAATCCTTCTTGTAGAGTCTCTGTTATTTGTAATAATTTTTATTTTTCTTCTCCATTGTAAACTGCTTGGTCTCTTCGTCTTTAAGAGAACACGTTCTTGTCCTGTTCTCTTCTTTCACTTGCAGGTTACCCGCTTCTCCATTTGAGGTTGACCCATGTCAATTTGTGTTGTTTGATATGGGGAAAACCAAAAATAATGGATTGAAGATGGGTAAGAATACCCAAGCTGCTTGTTCTTATGAAGCTATGGTTGGGTTGGTTGAAGAAGTTGTATCCAAGGTTGCGGATGGAAGCTCTATTAAGGGTGCCCGCTAGGTGTTCGGAAAAATGCTTGAAAGAAAAATAGTGTGTTTCTTCAGGGAGTGATTCGGTATCTCGCTCGTTGGGCACTAAGGATACTAGTAGTGATCGGATTAGTGTGAAGGATTATACATCATCCGTGGGTGATGAGGAGGAAGCTTCGGTTGGGAGTAATGTTGAAACCAAAGCAGCTACACCTTGGGTCAATCTTTTCAGAGATAATCGACAACCTTCAAAGGGTTTAAGCTTGGAACATTTCAAGCTTGATGATGCTGAACATATTGTTCTAGAGGAGGATGATATTCAACAATTGTAATCAGCTTGGAGTCATTGCTTGATTGGCTATGTAGCCGGTAGATTCCCAGGCAAAAAGGCGTTATTAGATTGCTGCAATAGATGGGGGGTGCAATACACCTATTCTAATCATGACAGTGGTTGGTTGATTTTCAAATTCAATTCGGAGGAAGATAGAACTACGGTCTTAGCCAATGGTCCTTATTTCATTTTTCAACGTCTGCATTTTTGAAGATCCTGTCGACTTTATTTGATTTTGGTGAGGAGGAATTGTGCAAATTTCCAGTGTGGGTCAAAATGAGAAATCTTCCACTTGAGTTGTGGAATCCGGCAGCACTAGGGAAGATTCTATCAAAAGTGGGCACTCCTATTCGTACGGATCAGTTGACTGCTTCCAAGGGCTCTATTTCTTTTGCTAGAGCCTTGGTAGAGGTGGATGCCGCAAAGGAATTGGTGTGGGATCTCAAGATAAAATTTCCTGATGGTAGGCCTTTCGTGCAGCACATAGAATTTGAAAATCTCCCAGCCTATTGAAAGCATTGCAAGGTAATCGGGCCTAATGGGAGTAACTGCAAAGCTGGAGTATCTTCAGGGTTAGCTAACAACATGGCTAAACTAGAGAAAGTTGCTAGTGATGTTGGAAAAATAAAAGAGGGGGAGGATAGTGGCATGAAGAATATGCAAGAGCAAGAGCAGGCTAGTGGCTACAAATCAGGGGATGAGCAAGTGGCGGAAAGTGATAAAGATGTTAATAATTCAGGAAAGGGGCATTTGAGCATTCATCATAGAGGCCGAGAAGGGAATATTTCTTGTCCCTTACCTGCAGCCAAGAATGGTGGTAATGCCAACATGTCATTGCAGCCAGAGTATGTGGAGGTGGAAGAGGATTTAACGGATGACGATGATGAGGGTTTTATTAGAAATAAGAGTAGATCCTACTCTAAATCTAGCAAGAAACCCATGGTTGTGTCTAAATTGAGTAGGCATCTGAAGGTGTCTTTTGAAGGTAACAGGAAAAATATCTTAATTCTGGCGGGGAGGTTTCTTCCTGTAAGAAAACATGATTATCACTTCCTGGAATATAAGGGGCTTCCACTTGCCCCTGAAGCATCTTAGGATGCAAAGATTGTTGAAGCTCAATAGGGTGGATGTGATTGCTATTCTGGAGACTAAGTTGGACCTGGGTTCTCTTTGTGAGAAAACATGATTACTATTATGGCATTTCTCTCATAATTTTGATCACCATAATGGTGGCCGGATTGTGCTCCTTTGGAAGGATGACCGTGTTGAGATGGAAGTGATGGAGGCTACCTCTCAAGTTATTCACTATAAGATAAGTTGTAAGATTTATGGGAAAGTCATTTGGGGGTCCTTTGTCTATGGCCTCCACTCCATAGGTGCTAGGAGGTCCCTTTGGCAATCTTTGCATGATTTTGGTAGTGTTGTGAATGGGCCGTGGATAGCCATGGGAGATTTTAATAGTGTCTTGAATACAAGACATAGGATCAATGGGAATCCTGTTAGTGCCTATGAGATGGATGACTTTTCGAAGTGTTGTCTTGAGGTTGGGTTCCAAGAGCTGAAAACCGGTGGGCAACCTTTTTCCTGGACCAATGAGCAGATTTGGAGTAAGATAGATAAAGCTCTTTGCAATCAGCTGTGGCTTGATGTCTTCCCCCATAGTTTTGCCTTGATGTCCGAGATTGATTCTCTTTCTGACCATGCCTACTTGATGTTGGATTCCAACCCGAATACTTTTAGGGGAAAACATGCTTTCCGTTTTAATAATGCTATTGTGGAAAGTGCTGATTTTCTGTCGACCATTGCTTCTGCCTGGTCCCAAAGTGTTGATGGCTATTACATGTTCCGTGTGTGTAAGAAGTTGAAAAGCCTCAAGCATCCCTTAAAGCATTTGTTTAAAGATGAGTTTAGTGGTATTTCGGCCAGAATTGAGAATGCTGAGAAGAATTACATGGAGATGCTGCTCAAAGCCCAAATGGAGCCTTCAAATTATAGCTTGCTTGTTCGGGTTGCTTCAGCTAGAGCCCTTGCTGGTCATCTCAGGGTGGCATAGTCTAGACTTATTGCTCAGCTTGCAAAGAGCAAGTACCTAATGCACTCAGATAGGAGTTCTAGATTTTTTTATTCCCTCATCAATAGGAATAAAAATGCTAGATTCATTCCGGCTATTGTTAAGGATGATGGGTTACCTACTTGCTCTCAATAAGAGATTGGTGAGGAATTTGTTTGGCATTTTATTTCTTTGCTGGGAACAACCGTGCATACCTCCCCCCCCCCTCCAATGAGGTCTTAGTCAATGGGCCTAAAGTGCTGGCAACTTTGTTTCCAGGGCTACTAGGTCCAGTCACTAATGATGTTATTTGGGAAGTGGTGGCTGGTATGGATGATAATAAAGCTCTAGGCCCTGATGGCTTTAATGCTTTATTTTTCAAGAAAGCTTGGTCGATCATTGGTTCCGATGTGTGTGAGGCAGTCAAGGAGTTTTTCCACTGGAGAAAGCTGTTAAGGCAAATTAACCATGCTTTCATTGCTTTGATACCGAAAGTGGAAAATGCTAGTAGGGTGAACCAATTTCGGCCTATTTCCTGTTGCAATGTGTTGTACAAAATTATCTCCAAGATCCTTGCCAATAGGTTGGTGTCGGTATTGGACTATATTATTGACCCCTCTCAGGCAGCCTTTGTCAAGGTTAGAAGCATGACAGAGAATTTGTTTCTTGTGCAAGAGATCATTAGGAAGTACTCTAGGAAAAGAGTGTCTCCTAGATGCATGCTGAACATCAATCTTCACAAGGCGTACGATTCTATTTCTTGGGATTTCCTTGCCTGGATGCTTGAAGAGTTGGGCTTTCCTCCTATATTCCGCAGTTAGGTGATGGAGTGTGTTTCTTCCACATCCTTCAGTGTCTCTATTAATGGGTCGATCTTTGGTCACTTTGATGGGAAGCGGGGCCTTAGACAAGGGGATCCGCTATCTCCTTATCTTTTTGTGATTTGCATGGAGTATCTTTCCAGGGACTTGAAGAGGTTGCGGTCTAATGTGATGTTCAATCATCACCCGACTTGTGTTGTGCATAATATCACCCATTTGGCTTTTGCCCGCGACATTATGCTTTTTTCTAGAGGAGACTTCCCTTACGTGTCCACCATCTTTAGCAAGCTGAAGGGTTTCTGTGAGGTGTCGGGCTTGGCTGTTAGGGCTAATAAGTCGGTCATTTTCTCGACGGGAATGGATTCTCATGAGTTGATGGCTATTAAGGATTTAACTAGGTTCGGTAAGAGATCATTTCCCATAAGATACCTTGGAATTTCGCTCATGGCATCCCGGCTAAATGTGTGCCACTACTCACCTTTGCTTTCCAGAATTGGTGGTTTGATTCAGACCTAGCTTAGCAAGACTCTCTCGTATGCTGATAGGGTGGAGCTTGTTCGTGGGGTAGTGGGGGGCATTGTGAACTTTTGGATGTCTATGTTCCCCCTCCCGGTGTCCGTTATTGACCGGATTGATGCCCTTTGTAGAAACTTCATATGGGGGAAGGCCTCTAGCGGCAAATACAAGCCTTTGGTTGCTTGGAAGACTGTTTGTTCTCCTAAGGAGGAAGGGGGCCTCGACCTCCACAGCTTGAAGGATTGAAATATGGCTCTTTTAGCTCGGGTGTTTTGGGACATTTCGAAGGAGAAAGAATCTTTGTGGATCAAATGGGTCCATAATTTTTATTTGAGAGGGACTTTGGTTTGGAGTTACTCCCCGACTAGGAGTGATTCTCCCCTCATCAAGAGGCTGTTTGCCATTCGGGACTTTATTTGTGATAAGGAGGGTCGGCTTGATGTGGAGAATTTGCTTGTCTCGTGGCTGGATGGTGTTGGCCGGTTTGACCCCTCTCGGGCGTATCGTTATTTCAGACAAGCTAGGCTGAGAGTCTTTTGGGCTTAAGTTATTTGGAATGTCGGCATACCTCCTAAGGAGGCTTTTATCCTTTGGTTGGCTGCTAATAAGAAATGCTTAACCCTGGACAAGGCTCCCTACCTCGGCAAGGGTTCATTTTGCCCGTTTTGTAATGTAGAGTTGGAATCAAATGACTATTTATTTTTTAAGTGCAGGTTGGTGCTCAAGGTATGGGCTGATGTTAGAGACTCCTTCCATTTTCCGAGAAGGAACATTTCTTTGTATGGCACCATGAATAGCCTAATCCATCACAGGGCTCTCTTGGGTAATTCTGGCCGGATCAGATGCTTGGCTTTGATGACCGTGGTCTATGTCATTTGGATGACGAGGAATCACATGCTCTTCGATGATTATAGTTTTTCTTTTGTTGATGTTGTAGATAAGATCAGATTTAGAATTTTGAGACTTATTCACTTGATGCATTTGTATTAGCAAATGTGAGTGTTTTGTTGTAGCTAGTCTTGGTGTGCCTAGCACCTCTCATTTGCTTCTCCTGTATTAGCAAGTGTATCGTATCTTATTTTTTGGTTGACCAGAATATGCCTTGTATATTTTATAAGTATCTTTTGGAATATATTCATTTACATATTTTCCAAAAAAAAAAGTTGTTGGTGCATGGGAAAGAATAAGTTTTCATTTCTTGAAAACAAGGCTAGTTAAGGCTTAATTAGATGTAGAATCCTGATGAAGGAATGAAGCTTACTGATCTTGAACATAACTATTATGACATTGGATGGGACATTGATCTTAAATGGTGCCAAGCACATGTTGACCGAGGGACATTGGATTGGGGCACTTAATTGAACAACGTTGGAAACCTGGATTAATCCTCTTTTGTGGACGACTTTTCAATGGTGGTGGTAGAATATCAGGCTTCATTCCTATATAGGGGAATCCTATGACAAACATATATTGTTTACGATAATCTTTTTAAAATCAGACCGATAGTTGAACGGACGAAGGTAAGATTTAATGGTGTTAAACCTTAGTTGAACTGATTTTTAATAATTTTTTTATTATTTTATTGTTAAATCAGGATTAAAAAATTATAAGTTAACATAAATGAATAAATTATATGTTTTATAAGATAAAAATTAATAATATTGACAACATAATAAATATTTATATGAAATATTTAAATGTGCATTTTTATTAATCTTAAAATATATAAAAAAATTAAATTAATTTTTTTTAAAAGATTGTTTCAAACCAGTTCTCTGCATCGGTTTTCACCATTTTTGACCGATTGTCACCATCTCTAAACTGCCTTGACTTTTTGGAGTGTTTAGACCGAGTACCAAATTGGTTCTCGATTGAACCGTGTAGTTGATCTAGTCCAATTTTCAAAACAATGCAAGATAGGCAATATTCTAAGTCAAATAGTAAAAATAATCACAACACACTTTCGCACAAGAAGGAAGTAGCATGCATAGATATGGCCCCATCACTAGTCGATTTGAAGATGTAAAACACTATAAGAAATGTGTCTTGTGTCAAATCATTAGCATCACCTCTGACACGGATGCTAGATTGACACAAATGCTAAATTTTTTCAATTAAAAAAATCAAAAGTCTTTAGCATCAATTTAAATTACCACTAATTTCAAATTCATGTCATCGTTACATCAATTAAAATTGACGCTATTGATAACATTCAAAATTGCATTCATTTGTATGACGCTGCCTAGTAATGAGTGATTGATTATATCGTTTCAAAGTAGCTAAAACTCTAACATCGGTTATCTTTATCATGCAAAATTTAGACAACTCATTATTATTTTTATTCTTACTCATTTTATTGTGAAATTAATTAAATAAAATGCAATTTTTTAGAGAATTATAAAATAAATAATAATATTTTTATTTTCATAATCTAAATGTCTTGTACATCAGATGGGTTGATGCTTGGGTACAAGTACTAGTTTTAATAAAAAGTTCCTAAAATTGACACTCACGATGCCGTAAAAAAATTGACACTAATATTTTTTGCTTAAGTAACTATTTAAGTAGTTTGTGATATTGATGCGGTTGGGGGTGCTAATTGCGAAGGACGTAATTTTATGAGTTGCATGGACTTTGGAGGATAATTGGTAGAAGGCTTATTCTATTAGCAAATAGCTACTATGATTGGGAAGGGGAATGAATTTAGTTGTGTATATGTAATTCTCTATAGGGTGGGGTAGCATGGCCTCACTTTCACTTTCTTTTGTAATCTATGTTATTATCTATTTTTATTATGAGACAAAGAGGGATAATATGTGTAAGGAGTTGTGTTGTGCTCTTTGGGGCGACTTTGAGTCCGAATGGTGCCATCATTCGGTTGTGGGGTTGGCGAGTGGGTTGTTGCGTGTGTGGAGGAAAAGCGGCGTTTTAGGTTGTCAATGAGTTCGATGGGGATGGCTTTCTAGAAATACAAGAAGTGTGGCTTGATGGTAAGGTGGGGTGTGTTGAATCCACATCTTTGGTTTTAATTATGACAAATCATTAGCAATGCAAATTGAAAGGATGATGAGTTTATGTGATGACTAACATTCTGCTTAAGTGTTTCAGTGCTAAATGTTTTAGGAAGCAGACATGTTCGTTTTCATTTTGAAATGCTCAGAAAGGTTGTCTTAGAACAATTAATTGTCAAGGAGCTGAGAACCTAGAAGATGTCTTGAAGCTCATCTACACGATGAAGAATGGTTTCCCCTAAGTACTTGTTTTTCTGGGCAAAGTACTTAACAACAAGGTCTTACATAAAAGACTTATTAAAGGCTACATGAAGAGCATCCAATATCAGAATGAAGATGTACTCTAGTCTACATCAGAATAATGAAGAATCTAGTTTTGAAGAACTAAACTTCAAAATGGTTTAGAATGCATCTCAAAGACAACATCATGTCTTTCACATGATGTCACACATACAGAAAGCACATCAAAGGATCGAAGTTGACAATATTTCACTTTTCACATACTGCCACACACACTAAGGGAAAATCAGAAATTGGATGTTAACTGAATTAGAAGTTAAAAACTTGTTGAAAGATGAATCTGTCTATGAGAATTGTTGATGTGACATACATCAAAAGAGGAAAGAGATTGAAAAGGAGATTGCTTTTATTGATATGAAGGATGAAGAAGGTGCTTTGAAGAAGGAGGATGTAGCTAGAAGGAGTGTGTTGCTTGCGGAATTTGGGAGTGTTTTGACTAGACTAGAATCACTTCTCCATCAAAAATCAAGATCTAAGTGGATTTGTGATGAAATTCCTGCTTTTTTCATTCAAGTGTCAATTGGAGGAGGAGGAGGAGAAACTTTATTAGCGGGGTGGTTGTTGGGTGAAGGAGCCTAGAGGAATGAAAGAGGAAGTTAAAGCCTTCTTAAAAAAAGATTCAAAGAGGTGGGTAGGGAAAGGTCGATACTTGATGGGATCCCTTTCAAGGAGATTAACACGAAAGACAATGATAGTTTGATTAGGGAGTTTGAGGAAGCGAAGATCCTTAAAACCATTCTAGATTGTGATGATGATAAATGCCCAGGCCCAAACAAATTCAACTTCAAGTTTATCAAGGAGTTTTGGATGAATTCCACAAGTATGGATCATTACCTAGAGGTAGTAACCTATCTTTTATCACTCTTGTTCCTAAGCTCAATGATCAACAAGGCCTTGAAGAGTATCGACCTCTTTCCTTGATTGGTAGCATCTATAAGATTCTTGCAAAGGTCTTACCTAGACGCTTGAAAGGTTTACTTAATGTTATTATTGATGGAAGGAAAAAGGCTTTTATTGGTGGAAGAAGTATTCTTGATGGTGTTGTGGTAGCTAATGAGCTAGTGGAGGAAGCTAAAATATGCAAGAAGGAGTGTTTGATCCTTAAGGTTGACTATGAAAAGTTATACGACTTCGTGTCATGGAGTTTCTTATATGAGATATTGGAGAAACTTGGCTTTTGTTCCAAGTGGATAGGGTGGATAAGAGCTTGCTTAGAGTCGACTCTATTTCTATCTTAGTCCATGAAAGTCCTACTTTTGAAATTTATCCCACAAAAAGGCTTACGACAAGGGGATCCCCTAGCCCTTTTCCTTTTCCTTATTTGTGGCAGAAGGACTTACTAGGCTCTTAAGACAAGTCATTGTTGTTGGGGATAAATGTGTATGCCCAAGATCCAATCCATCATGTTATCAATTTTAGTATAAAATTTTTCTCTATTTTATTATCATCTTTATTGTTTTATTAAATTTTTAATTTGACAAACCCTTGATTAAAATTAGAGACTTATTATCATGATAGAGATTATGATAATGAGAAATAAGTCCATTATAATTTTAATCTAAATTATTCTTGATCGTAAGATTATTGTGAATAAGATATCGATAATCCGAATAGATCAATATATATGGAATGGTCTTTATTGGATAAAGATTAATAGATCTCATATATTAAATTGCATATGTAGATGATGTACATGTGGATGTCATCATTGAACTGACTCAACTGAGAGTTCTTAACAGTTAATATTACCTTGATATGTCAATAGAAAATTCTCAAGAAGAAATGTAATAATTTCCTTTGACCTAAGATTATCATATTAATTAACAAGTTATTTATTATGTTTTAATTTTGGACACCTAATGTCTTAGGGCACTAGTTGAATGAATACAGGATATGATTAAATTAAATACTTGTAGAATTAATGATTAATTAAGAAGGAATTCATCAACTATAGGTGTAACACCCTCAGATTTCAATATATATGTGCATTTTCTGGTAAATCATAAATACCCTTAGATACTTTTGAAAATGACCAAAATGTCCTTAGACAATTTTAGAAATAACAGTTAGGTCCCTAGGGTAAATGACTAAAATGCCCCTGAACAATTATACAAATGACCAAAATACTCTTTTTGCTCTGATGAGGTCAGAAAACCTTAGTAAGGTTATGGAAGCTTGACAAAAAGTCTAGTATGCTCCTAACTAAGAGATTAATAACATTTTTAAAGAAAAAACTATGAAATGAAATTTTTAGAAATTTTGAAAGATAACTCAAAAAGAATGGAATACAGACTAATCTGAATTTTACAAAAACACAGAAATAGGAAATATGCAATCTGGAGAATTTTCTTTTAATTATAGAAGGAATGAATTCTTAAATAAATGGTCTATACATTTTACTAATTAAAAACAAAATCAACCAATAGGAATTTAGAAAAGTCATTAGAAGGAAGTTAAGAAACATTCCAAAATTATTACTAAACTTAAGCTAGTTTCTAATTAATTTTTGAAATTTTACTTCCAAGAAAACAATTGAAATAAGGCTTTTATAAATTATAGAGATACTTCTAATTAATATAAGAAAATATGAAAGCATTAAAACCTCTAAAAGCCACATCTATCCCACGGATTAAGCTATAAGAAAAAAAAATTGTAACATATTTGCCTAAAGCACTAAGTTTGGCCGAAAACTATCAAGAAGAATGGAAGGAAGTTTTAGAAAAATGTAGAATGGGGTACTTGGACGGTTAAGAATCAAAAAGCAAGATAAATGGACCACTTGGAAAGGTAGATAGAGACATAAGGCAAAAATCTAATAACAATCCAAGCATTTCACATGAAGGAAGAAAAAACAAGGCAAAGCACCAAGCTTGAAATCTGCACAGATAAGTAATAGAAAATTGCAGAATTTTCATGAAAACAGCCACATGTAGGGTCATAAACCAACAGCCAATAAGGAAAGAGCAACTAAAAAGCAAAGTCATAATAAGCTTGAGATTTTTTTGTTGTTAAAAAACTAAGAAACATAGCATATAAAAAACAAAGTGGGGACCAAAGTGGGAGCTGAATATGCACGGACAGCAACCCCACTTCAGCACATCTTTTTCACCTAAAATACAAAGCCAAAACAAAAGCCCACACCTTATAGAAGTTCACGTGAAAAGCTTGAAGTCTTGAAGAAAGGTTACTAGATTTCAAACCAAGAAAAGCTAAGGTATGGGGAGTATATGATACATATGGCTTAGATTATTAGGTTACCATTAATTTCTATAGGATTTAAGCTAAGTTATCATTTATTCTTTAAAGACTTAAAACCTTGCCCACCATGTGTTTGTTTATATGCTTCTATGAATTAAAAATGGTACTAAGAAAATTATTTGAACAAGAAACTTTATGTAATTTAAAGAATAATTATCTTGAATCTAATCTAGTAATAAAGTCAAGCAAATCTTAGTTAACTTGAAGAATAATTAAATTGAACTAGACTAACAAGAAATTAAATAACTAATCTAACTTTTATATTTTGTGACTATATATATTTGCTTTTCTAAGGTTGTGTGAAATTATTGTATGTTAACCTTATGTTGATGTACTTGTCATATGTCACCTTATTGATGTTGAAAAATGTTACTTTATTTATTTGATGTTGAACCATGGGTTATGTTAAAGATTGAGTGATATATTGATTAAAAACATTTTATTGAAAATTGTGGAATTGTCTATGATGTATATTATTAAGATGGCTGTCTTAAAGAAAATGATGGTGCACTTATACTTTTTATATTAAATTTGGACATGATGGGAGAATAAAGATTGTGGTGCCAAAGTTATAAGAGTTTGAGAAATAAATGGATAACTGGAAAATAAAAAGGAACCCATTCCATACATCATTTGCATTTAACTGTACCCCTCAGAGTGGAGGGAGGTTTCACTAGAGTGGGTGAAACTATTTTGATAATGGTACTCTTTGACCCCTCAGAGTGGAGGGAGGTTTCACTAGAGTGGGTGAAACTATTTTGCTTCTGGGACCCTGTGGTGATAATCTGAGATCTCAGTCATGTGTCATATAATAAAGAAATCATGCATCATGCATCATTCATTATGTATTTGTTTTATAATTATTACGTTGTTCTGTTATTTATATTAATTCTGTCATTTATCTAACAATGTTTATCATATACTTACCCGAGTTGTGTCTGTGGTTTGACACCTGTGATGACCCCAATTTATTTGGGCGAGCAGAGGAACAGTAAGCTAAGGAAAACATTAAGGAAGGAGCTGAATGTTCTATGTGCTGTTGAATGACTATATGCTTTATTTGTGATTTTATGTTTGTCTGTATTTGATACTGCATTGAGCTGTCTGTATCTTATGTTATAACAGACTATTTGGGACTGTGTTGTATTCGGACTGTATCTTAAATTATGTTTGAACTGTGTATTTTGACAATTTTGCGAACGCGCTAGAAAAATAATTTATTACGTATAATTAATTTTACGTAAACGAAATTACGTAGAATTTTTTTTTTGTAAATTAATAAGCAAAATAAATTAAATATGAACAAGAAACGTAGTCGTTATAATAGGTAATGAGTTTGAACTCTATGACAGAATTAAGACCTTGGTCAGGTCAATTGAATGAAAGAAAAAAAAGAATTTCTTAAGTCATTCATTGATTAAATGTGTTAGCTTATTAGAGTTTGACAATAATATTATACTCTATAGTTAATCTTGAGCTATAAATGGTGAAAGGAAATATTACATTATTCTTCTATTGATTCTTGAAGGTAAAAGATGTTATTTCATGCTATTTGGACGTTAAGGAGTGTTGCTAGACGCTTACCTTGATTAATAAATTAATTATGATCAATTTAATACCAGATTAGTATTGAATCTAGGGGTCACACAAAAAGTGTTCCAATCTTTGTAAAAAAAAATATTTGATAATTAAATTAGAAAATTTAATTTAATCAAATAAATATTTTAGTGAAATGTTATTATATTATTTGCTTGCACTAAGAATGTAATTAATATAAAAAAGAGTTATTTTATAAATGCGGAAGTTTTCCATAAAATAAAAATAAGATTCTATTGCTACATATCAGGAAGCTTCGTAAAATAAAATATATGTGATAGTTTTATTTTTATAAAGATAAAGAGATATGAAATTATTTTAACTCTTTCCTTTTTTTCTCTTTGAAAAAAAGGCTCAAATCCATATCTCTTTAACATTATAAATAGAAGCATCTATCTGAGGCAAAGTGCACCAGACACAAAAACTCGAAAAGTTCAAGCCTAGTTTTATACCTGAAAAGTAGAAAAAGAATTTACTCTTTAGAGTTTCACTCATCAAAGAGTTGATAAGCATAGATTGGTCTCAGTGTGGATATACGTAGAGTCTTCATACTATTGAAGAAAAAAAAATTGTTTCTTCAGAAACACATGGGTATACAAACTTATTTTTCTCTATTTATTATTGTTGTATATTTTTTAATGCAAAATAGATTATAATTTCCTCTGCAAGTGTTGGGAACACTTCTATGTAAGTATCAATTGCCTTGGATATGTTTAAAAGCCATAAGGTAGGAAGATCAGAGGTGGATTTCAATCTTCTCCAATTTGTCAATGATACCCTCTTTATGGTTAAAGCTACATTTCAAAATGTTATGGTGTTAAAGGCTACCTTGAGATGTTTTGAGCTCAATTTTAGGCTTAAAGTAAACCTTAATAAGAGTAGATTAAGGGGCATTGGTGTGGATGAGGATAGGTTAAGGAGATATGCCTTCCTTCTTAATTGCAAGGTTACGAATATACCTTTTGAGTACTTGGGTTTGGATGTTGGAGGGAAGCCTTATGGGAACGGTTGCTTGAGAAGGTGTAAGTGAAGTTATTAAAAGTGGAAGACTAAAAGCTTGTCTTTGGGAGGTAGAGTAGGGGTGGAAAATAGATTAATTTATCCATCATTTATCCAATCCATCCACAATAAATTTATCCAATCCATCCATTACACAAAAATAAAATAAATGGATGGATCCAATCCATCCATTTAATTTCATGGATGACTAATGATCCATCCAATAATTTTCAAAATCCAATATATCATCTAATTAATACTCAATGGATCAAAATTAATCCAACTTATTTTTTATATTTAAATCTTAAATTTATTTTTTCAAGTATCTAAATCTAATCCTAAATAAAAACTTAAAATATAAAAAAAAACAAAATAAACAAAGTTATTTACATTTTTAAAAAATATATTTAAAATTTAAGTTTTGAAAAACATTTATAGACAACATCATAGATTACGATTTAAACACACAAGAGGGGTTAAGGTTCAACGATCTTGATCTCGAACATCTCCATTAGTGATCTCAATCTTGGACTCAAACACACAAGAGGGGTTAAAGTTCACGATCTCGACCTCAAACATCTCCATCAATGACCTCGGTCTCGGACTCAAACACACAAAAGGAGTTAGGGTTCAGTGATATCGATCATGCATAACCTTTATGATCTTGATCACGATCACGCAGACCCCTCAGCATTGCTCATACGAATTCGACTCGTTCAATTTAGGGTTCAATCTCATGCCACTACTAGTGCATGCTTCATTTCTCTCCTTAACTACACTAAATTTGTTTCTTTATTGCTCTTTTGGGTCATTCTGGGTTTCCCTGTTGTGTACTTGCAATGTGCAAACGGGTTTGTTTTATAAGGCTTGGGTGCTAAATGGGTATGGAAAAATCATAAGTTTGGGCCCTCATATCATAGTTTTATGGTGAAATAAATAGATTTTTTATTTCGCTTAATGTTTTGTGTATTTTTGCTTTGAGATTAATTCTATGTTTTATTGTATATAGTGTTTTGATTCCATGTCTTTTTGTTATGGTGCTTTATAGGTTGAACAAGTGTTTATTCTAGGAGTGGCAAAGATTGAGAAGTGGTTATTCTACTATAAGTGATTCCAGTTTCAGCATAGCTCCATCATGTTAATGTGTTTAGAGCGTGACACTGACAGGTATTATAATTAGGCCAGATATGGTTCCTATGTTAACATTTCTGTAGCTTTACTCTAGTTTGTAGTGTCCTCTATTAATAGTAGCCTTAGATAGGTTTTATTACCTAAAATATTTTGCATCTTGGAAGACATGTATTCTTTTATTGCTCTGCATTGATATCATTGGTATTATAATTATGTGTACAACCTTATTGTTGTTATGTATTTTAAAGTAGCTTATCCAACTTGATGTTGATTTGAATATCTTTTTGGCAGTAACTTGATATGGTTTTATTTTTTAGTGGTTTACATGATAACAATAGCATTAACAATTGTATATTATAGGCAAATAATTTAAAGAGGATGCTTATTTTAAGATTATACATGAACCTTCATGTTGGTGGGTAGTCCATAACTTTGCTATCAAGAGAGCATGGAACATGCCAAAATGGCACCATTAATTATTTTCTAGTCAAACATTTTTCTACTAGAGAACATCATTGTTGGATATAGGGGGAGCAGGAAGAAGATGAAGCAAGAAGCTTGTGTCTTAGTATAATAACCTAGATAAAAAAAAAAAAATTCCATGCTAACAGCATGGGAATGGCGCTAACAGCGTGGGAACGACGCCGGTAGCGTGGGAAGTGGCGCCAGTAGCGTGAAATTGCATCAGAAGGCCATTTCTTGCGGCCTGATGACGCTAATAGCGTCAGTTTGGCGCGATTAGCGCCACAGACGCGGCCAAATGGTGCGGTTAGCGCCATAATGGTGCGGTTAGCGCCATAATGGCGCGATTAGCGCCATAAATGCCCAGGAAGCCTTCTGTTGCGTCAATTTGGCGCGAATAGCGCCATATATGGCGCGATTAGCGCGGGAACGTCGACAGGACCAATTTTTAAGAGCCATTTTATGAAATGTTGGTCCCAAATCATGGTTTCATCTTCCTCCCTCGTCCCAGCAGCCATTGAAGCACCTTATAAGCTTCATATCTTCACTATAAAGCCATAAAACACCTCCCAATCACTTCTAAACTTAATTTGAAACAATTAGGAGCCAAAATCCAGCCTTGAAAGTGAGTTTTTGAGAGAAGCCTCCACTTCTTTAGAGTTTCCTCAGAGAGAGAGTTTTGGAAGGGGAAGAAGTTGGTTCCAGGATACCAGGACAAGGAGAAAGATTTCTCCAGCCTTCCTGTATTGATCTGAGGTAAGAAACTCATGTTTCAACCGATTGATTATGAATTGGGAGATTAAATGAATGATAACCAAATATTGATAGGGCTGGAATTAGGCTTAGGTCCTTTAGGGAGATGTAATCAGGAGGTTGTTATGAGTCATATGGCATGTTGAAACTGAAATTGTGATGAAGTTTGAGTTGGGCTCTGGGAAAGGAAAAGGGTGTGTGAATGAGCAACATTATGGCCTGAATTAACTTAAGTACCTTTACAAAAGTTGATCACA
>PYAF01005183.1:98860-122456 GCA_007407185.1 Glycine tomentella
ACCATTACTTCCAAACTTGAGATTAACAAGTGAATAGCTTAAAATGCTTAATTTTTATATATTGTCAGTGTGATAAAAATTTATATTATCAACTAATTAAAAATCATCATAAATATGATTTTTATAATAGTTATAACAAGTCTATGAATATACACAATAATCTATTATTAGATAATAGTGTGAGAAAGCTTTAGGTGGCCAATATATTTAAATTAAATTCTGATTAAATTATAATAAATAATTATTTATGAATATTGAATTATATTTTAGATTTATAATTCATTGAAGAATTATATGATATAAGACTATTTTTAACTAATGAGTTTTTTTAAAAAAATATTAAAATTTAGTTTAGAGGTAATGACAAAAGATGGTAGAATGGAAGAGATAAACAGTTAAAAAAATCAAGTATATACATAAAGATAAAATATGATTGTTTGAATTTGTTAAAAGGGAATTTTTTTAGCTAATATGTGAAATGCATACTCAAAAGAAACAAGAAAAATATTAAAAGTGTGTAATCGAGAGAATTCTAATTTATAATATTGGAGTAGATAGGTTTAAGAGCAGAACCAAAGTATAATTTAAAATCTTTAGTTTCTATCTTTAGCAAGTCTCTAACTAAATATTTATATCTAGGCATATATTTCTCTATCACTTCACCAAGAATTGGGACCTTGAGCTTGTTCAGTTTCGACGGTGCCTACGTCTCCTCAAATTACCTTAAGACAAATTTTAACTCGTGTTCTTACAATATTAGGTAAGAAATTAGTAGGAGAGTTTTTTTTATTAAGATTTATAAAATCATGTTACTCGATCATAATTTTTTTTAGATTCTTCTATAATTTTTACTTTTAATTCTTCAATGATTTTGGGCTATTATTTATGTTATGGAAAATTTGGAGTCAAGCTTCATACACCATATATTTTTTCTAATACACCATTTAAAATAGTGCATTTCTGGAAGTACCCCTGGCATTTTAAATTACAAAAACTTTTCATTTTTCTCTTCTCCCTCGTCCGCTTTTCTCCCTCCTCCGCTCCCTTCGGCTTCTCTTCTCCCTTCCGGTTCTCTTGGCATTGTGCAACAAGTTGGGCAAGCATTTGGTGGCTGGTGTGCATTTTTGGTAGTGGTCGGAGCTTCCGCGTTCAAAGTCGTCGACGGTGTCAGGTGAGTTGCCATGGTTTTTGGGGGGGGGGGGGGGGGGGGGGGGGGGGGGGGGGGGGGGGGGGGGGGGGGGGGGGGGGGGGGGGGGGCGCTAGCAGTGACGTGCGGATTGGAGGATCCGTATAGCTTATATAGCTTATACGGATTCGTTAATCCGAATAGGGTTTACGGATTACCTTATCCGTGTAACCCACACAGATCACCCAATCCGTATAGTTTATACGGATTAGTTAATCCGTATAACCTATTCGGATCAACGAATCCATATAGGCTATACGGATTAACAAATCCGTATACGCTATACGGATTAACAAATCTGTATACGCTATACGGATTGGGTGACCCGTATAGGTTATACGGATTAGGAAATCTATAAAACCTATACGGATCACCCAATCTGTATAGCTTATACGGATTCGTTAATCCGTATTGTGTAATTTTTCTTTGAATTTTTATATAATTTGGAGCATTTTTCAATTGATATCCAATTATTGATGATGGCATGCTTTTTAATTATTTAGGGTTTAGATTTTTGAATTCTTGTCCATTCATAGTGATATGGTGTTCATTGTATTTAGTTCTTAACATGTGAATGAAAGCAATGCTGATGTAGTGTTGTGTGGGGGTTTGTTTTAAATTTGGTTGACCCGGTAGGCTGATAGTGCGATTAAATTTGGTTTACCAATGCAAATTTAGCTAACACATTGTATATGTTTCCCAAATTGACATTGTTGAAGCATAAATGTATATGTATATGTAGTAAAGAGCACCCTGCCTATATACTGGGCAAATTCAGCCTTTATTAAAGCAAAATGCTTGTTGCTCATTTGTATGCCTTGCATTTGCTCACATAACCATGTGGTAGTAGAATGAGTGATAGCTTTTACAAAATAAGGTGAGACTAGCTATAATTATGTAAATATGAAGTGATGTGCCTATAATTTTCTATTTGTGTACAAAATAAGGTGAGACTAGCTATAATTACTGTTTTGCTATAATTATTGTTGATTGGTTTCTATGGCTGTGAGTCAAACCTTTTCAACCTGAAATGGGATGATTTTGTTAGAAGTGGTCTTTATAGGTCACTAAAGCATTGAATCATAATTGTGGAACCTGGGATGTGATTGTTTTGCTATAATTGTTGTTGATTGGTTTCTAGACCTGTGAATCGAACCTTTGATTAGAATTGGACATGTGAATCATAATTGTGGAACCCGATATGAGATTATTTTGCTATAATTGTTGTTGATTGGTTGCTATGGCTGTGAATCGAACCCTTTTAACCCGAAATCGGGTGCTTTTGTTAGAATTGGTGTTTATCGGTCACTAATGCTTTGAATGATAATTGTGGAAGTTGTTGATTGGTTGCTATGGCTGTGAATCGAACCTTTGATTAGAATTGGACATGGTGGGTCACGATGCATGTGAATCTTTATTTTTGAACCCGGTATGGGATTCTTTGAATAGAATTGGACATGGTAGGTCACGATGCATGTGAATCATTACTTTTTGAGTCTGGTGTGGGATTCTTTGAATAGAATTGGACATGGTAGATCACGATGCATGTGAATCTTACTTTTTGAACCCTGTATGGGATTCTTTGATTAGATTATGGCTAGGACTAGAGGAGGTTTGCAGCGGCCTGTTTCTGCACCTAATGAGCGACGTAGGCCGACGGCATCCGTTCGTCGAGAACGGGCGGGTGCGGGTGCTAGTGTTCCTGAGGATCCTCCAGTTCAGGATCCTCCAGTAGAGGAAGCACATATAGATACGGATGTACCGACGACGGATGACGTAGTTGCTGAGGGTTTTCCAGGAGGTCCTGAAGACTGTTCCGTGTTGACTTCTTATGCGGACCATGTGGCTGTACACTTCTGGTCAGGAGAGGTAATTATAAGACAACCACATGTAGTTTAGGATAATATCTTTGGTTCTTATTAATTGAAAAACGGGTTCATGTATGGGTTTGCAGGAACGGCCAGAGCTAAAGTTGGCTTCCCATGGACGTAAGGTAACTAAATTTGAGAAGCCGGCTGCTGAGATTGAGGGTTTAGTGGCCGCTAGTGGCCTTAGTCCGCTTATCCGGTGCTGTGTAGAGACAGGAGATCGGGGACCGTTGTCTGCCTTTGTGGAGAGATGGCATGCTAAGACTTCCTCGTTTCATCTGCCGGTCGGCGAGATGACTATTACTTTGGACGACGTTGCCTCCCTGCTGCACATCCCTGTCATGGGAGTCTTCCATTCATATGAGCAGATAGATGTTGGAGAGGCTATTACTCTGCTGGTTGACTTGCTGGACGTCAGTGTTGCTGAGGCTGAGGCCGAGACCACACAGTGCCACGGGGCATATGTCTGATTGTCCTGGCTTCGAGAGATTTATTTCAGGCTGTGCGAGTCTAGGCAGTGGCTACTGGCAGCCAGGGCATATCTATTGCATCTTGTTGTCTGCATGTTGTTTGCCAACAGAGTGAGACACATATAGGCGTTCAGTTTTTAGAGCTGTTCCGGGACATAGATGAGACTGCCGGCATTGCATGGGGAGCTGGTGCTTTGGTGCATATGTATGAGCATTTGAGTTATGCATCAAAACACCACGGAAAGCATCTAGCCGAATACATTACTATACTACAGGTAATGTCAGGGACTCTTTCTGTGCGTCTGGGCTTTTATGTTTTGAATTACTTTTGACCTTCATGATTTCCATTTGTAGTGCTGGATATACGAGCATTTTCCGACTGTAGGCAGCGGGACGACAGATGATACTTATGACGAGACCCAGCCGCATGCCTGTCGCTGGAAGAGTGCGAAGGCGTTGCCGTTGATGACCTACCGTGCCCGCATAGAGAGGCTGAGACCTGATGACATATACTGGACACCGTATGCGGAGCACCGGTCCCTTAGGGATTTTGAGCCGATCAGTTTATTCCGAGGTTTCATCAGATGGGGTCCGCACGTGGTTAGGTATTTGCCAGACCGAGTAGTTAGGCAATTTGGACAGATTCAACATATTCCAGATTTGCTGGTGGCGGGAGTCCCCTCTGCAGACGATGTTGATGACCGATGGACCCACTTCACAGATCACCTTATATCGACCGGTGACTTGGTACATTATCCAAGTCACTGTGTTGGTGGATATATGGAGTGGTTCTATCGGATCTCACATCCATTTCTCACTCCGACACAGTATGCACAGGCCCGGTCACAGGCCCCACCTACGCCTCCTTCTCCTCCAGGTCGTCCTTCTGACCCTACTCCTCCCCCTTCAGCAGATGTTCATCCCGCTTCACCACAGGTTTCTGATGCAGCACCTGATTCTGAGCCAGCACATGCGGTGATAAGAACATTTATATTAATTTATGCAGTGCATTATCAAATTTTATTACATTGTGTAATTTTTGTTGTTTATGTCATTGTAATTGCAGGATGTTTGCCAACGGTTGGCTCAGGCATTGCAGTCCTTCATAGATGATGGGATGGTTACAGAGGGCTCCGAAGCATACTCTAGGATGCAACAGATGTTGGTCCTAGCTCGTAGTGTCAGGGACTTCGGGCTTGTCTACACCCGAGGGAGACGACCACGAGCTTCACAGCGAAGGCGCCTTCAGTAGCCCACCATTCATTTATATTACTATTCTACAGACTTTATGATGTATTAGTTTTATGTGTTATATTTATGTTGTACAGACTTGGATATTTATACATTTATACATTTAGACTTTATTTATTATATTGCATAAGTTTCTACACATCTCGTAAGTCTACATGCTCAGTGCGAAAATTCATACTGTTATAATACATTTGCATTCTTCTAATGTAATTATTGGGCCATTCTTTTGCTTCGCTGGTACAATGTCTATCCCACAAAAATGCCGTCAACGGCAAAAGACAATTGTCTTTTAGGAAAACCTGGTACAAATAACAACATGAAACAATGATCAGTTTTACAAATTCATGTATTCTCATAACATAAACAAATAAATGTCATACTTGCACAAAATGGTTACCAAAAACATGACCAACACACAAAATGCGATGAATGTGGGGATCTCTAGGGGGTTGGCTTCGTAGAGGAAAAAATGTCATACTTTGTTGAAGTGAAAGGGACATGACAATGACGTTATATCTTGATGCAATGACATGACCCATATCCGTAATATCCATCCACTTATCCATAGTAACCTGTAAAAAAAATAGATATTCTAATATAATTAATATGTAGTAATTGGGTTGTTATTAAAGGCATATAAATCCATAGTAACCTGTAAAAAAAATAGATATTCTAATATAATTAATATGTAGTAATTGGGTTGTTATTAAAGGCATATAAAGATTAAAGAAATCAAATTTTACCCCGGATAATTCATCCACCAAAAGGGACCGCTTTAGGGTTTCATATCTATGTATACCACCAAACAAGGCTATATATCCATCAGTCCATTCTCCAAGTTCTCTAAGCAAATGGTTGCGTACCAAAGACCAAGATTCTTCACCATAACCTAATAAGGCAGCAATCACACGGTATCCGCAATTACCATCTGCTTTGACATCGATCACATTCAAGATGTACTTCTGCATAACTGCATGAAATTGATCTAGCATTAGAACCATCCCGTGTTTCACCTTAACATCAGATGACGAATGTGACTGTTTTGGCGTCGAGCAACTATTCTGCACTGAATGAAACTCGTCTACATACTCAAAGTATGATGGATCCCTTCTCGTAGACCTTTCATGCTTTGTCATCTTCTTCTTTGGAGCACCTTTAGTTTTTACTTTGTCAGGAGGAGGGCACATGGAATTCAAATCCGGGTACGCAATTTCTTTAAGTTTACTTTTAAGCGTTATTTTTCCACACAAATCTAGCTTGTCGAACCGGTTGGATATGGCTTCCATTTCTTCAGTTATGGAAACTTTATAACCATGCATACCTTCATCTGAAATGTTTAATCTTCGCCAAAATAAATGAACGTTGTTAACTGAAATGCTCCCAACCACATACTTAGCAAGTTCATATACAAGGCAAACCATGTGTTGTTCTCATGACATATCCACACTGAAAAGGATTTTTTCCTGCATAATGGACTTGCTCATACTCGGCAGCAATTTGGTTTAAAGCATACCTGGATACCATGCCAATAAGTCGCTTGTATAAAGTAACTTTAAAAACATGTCCTACAACATGCGTGCTTTTCTCCAAAGATGCCCTTATTTCATTATGGTGCAAGATGAGCATGTTGTTCATGGCATCCCAAACAGTGCATAAGTCTCCAATACTATTCTGCAGTAGGCGCTTTAAGGTCGAATGTGCAGACTCCACCCTGCATATGGATCATACAATTAATTAATTAAAACCATGGCAACTGATGGAAATGTCAATGTAAGTAAAGTGGTAATAACAAACTTGCCTGTTTGTTGTTGTATTTCCAAAGTGCATGACTTTATTTGTCCATGCTATCACAAATTTTTCTTTGTGAGGATTCAACCAAGTGTCCTTCACGTAATCAACAAATATAGGCCACGGTGCACATGCAATATCAAACTTCATAAGGCATTGATCATATTCCTTTTCATTAGGACAGTCAACAACACTTCCCCATGCCTCCATAACATAATCCCACATATGGCTTTGCCTAACATAAGTTTTACATTTCGCCTTTACATTTTTGTCAATGTGAAACCGACATAATAAATTGGTTCAGTCTGGAAAAACACATTTCACAGCACTCATTAATGCTGAATCTCTATCGGTAACAATGACCTTCGGGAAGAATTCACTTTTCAAAAGAATTCCTCTAAACCGTTCAAGGGCCCGGACAACATTGTTGATGCGTTTAGCTCTAAATAGGCAAATGCAGCTGAAAATGTCAGCCCAGTAGGAGTGACACCAACAATGTCAAGTAAAGGAAGTTTGTACCTGTTTGTTTTGTAGGTACTATCTATGAGGAACACCATATGATATGCATTACTCAACTATACTGCATCTGGATGTGCCCAAAACAAATCACGTACAACATTGTCATCCTTGACTCGATGCCAATGAATATACATGTCGCGTTCAAGAAGTTTCATTAGCTGTTGCATTTCAGTATTATCGCCTCTTGTACGCGTTCGGTATGCATATCTTGCATTATAAACTTGCTTCAAACTTGTTACATTGTCCGCATTGTGCTCCTTCAAACTTAACAAAATATTCCTTGGTTTCACCATGGACCTTGTCATATCAGCAACAATCAGTTTTTCCTCCTCAGTTATTCGACCAGCATATGGGTGTCCATAGAATGACTTGGCCAAAACATGATTATGACTGCCACATATTAGGTTCACAATCCACCCTTGTCCTCCTGGGGTTGGTTTACCCCGCAGCTTAAAAGGACACTCACATTTTCTTGTGCTGGTCACAGAAGGTGTGAAACCTTTTTTCCATGCTCTATATTTTCCACTTCTTTCACAACCAATTAACATAAATGAACTTCTTCCGACCTTTCTAGTTTTTGTGTCACTCCGCATTATAACCGCTACAAAACCATTCTCAAATGCAACGATACGAGCCTATTTCAATATTGCATCACGCGATTCAAACACCTACACAAATGAATAATTTTTTTAATATGCTAAATAGAATCAGATAACTTTAAATACATTTAAATACACATCATTACCTCATTCGTTTGGAATGCTGCAGAACAATCAACTAAACAAGCATTATCATCAAACAAGTTGGGGTCTACACCATTGTCTTCATTACACTCAAACGCATCAGCGTCACCTCCAATGTCTTCATCCATATTTACTTCTTCTGACATTATACTCTCATACATCCAGTCATCGTTGTCCAACCTAACAAATAACAAATTAATTTAACATAAAAAAATGCATGTCAAACCTAACAAATTACACAAATGAAAATATACAGGATGCATGCCTGACACGCATGCAATGAAATAAAATATACAGCATGCATGCCTGACACATCATGAATGCAATGACAATGACAATATACAAAACGCATGCCTGACACATCATGTCAAAGGGTAAAATGACAATGACAATACTATGACAACTTGCTACAAATTTGATAGAACCCATGTGAAATTATAACACCTCAGTGAAATTAACGATACCATGTGCCATATATTGCCATGGCTCTACCACAAACACAACTATAAATAACATAGAAAATCATTAACACAACCACACACTTTCACACAACGACCTCCACAACCAAAAATTTCATCTCAGTACTATGGCATTCTTAGGAGAAACAAGCAATCAAACCATTTCTAACTCCAAATTAGCATTTCTTTTTCCAAATGGATCAATCAACCACAACCACACTGGTGTTTCTTTCCAATGTCCCACTCCAATACCAATGCGCGTTCCTAATGAGTGTTCTTTTCAGTCACTCAAAACTAGAATACACAACACCCTTCTCCTAACGAATAACCAATGTCTGAATGAAATCTACTATCGAAAGCCTTCCCTAGATGAAACTCAACAATATTTCTTTCATTCTCTGCAACTCAGAAATGATGACGATGTTTGCACAATGTTAATGTGCAGCGACCAATACTCGTGTGTTGGCCCTATAGAATTATTGTGTACCATTAACAGAACTCCCGATGGTATACTCAACCTACTTCGATCCACCATGGTCCGTACACATGATGCAATCTTATATTACAACGGAAAATGGAACAGACCACGACAATCAAATTTTGTGGGTTATTCCTTCACTGGAACAAATCCAATCAAATTTGAAATTCCTTCGGGATGCAACATTCAGACACTCAAAGATCTTGTCAAGCAAGTTGATCCTATAGGGGTCCCCCCTAATGGAATTCACGACTCACAAGTGGTAAGAAAATTGTTTTTTCGAAAGTCATCCCATGCAAAATATTCACACACCACAATTGAATATCACATAGTAGAGTTAATAACCGATGAAGACGTGTTAAAGATATTAACAGAATCCAACTATTGGAAACGTTTTTGTTCAATCGAAATTTTAGCTATTTTTAACAAAGCAGCTACCCAACAAGCCCTGATAACAGATGCAGATGTTGCCCGTCATGCTCACTACAATGATTGAAATAGAACAACAAGACATCTTTGCTAAACGGAACAACAACACCCTTTTCAGTCACTCAAAACTGGTGTTTCTTTCCAATGTTATTTTCATATTATTAATTATTGTTGTTTTCCTATTCCTGTCTCTGTCTCATGTGATGCAAACTTATTGTACGTGTTTCCTTATTATTATTATATGCAACAATCTCAATTTCTTATCATTAATGGTTACTACTCATTTATGTTGTTAAATTTATCTAAATAAGCTCAATTTTATTAAAAAAAAATAAGCGCAACAACTCGACGAATCCTAAAAAGCCCAAAAAACAGCAATCTCATACCATACGGATTAGCTGATCCGTATGAGTCATACGGATTGTCCAATCCATATGAACCATATGGATCAGTCAATCCGTATGAACCATACGGATCAGTCAATTCGTATGACTCATACGGATCAACTAATCCGTACAAGTCATACGGATTACCTAATCCGTATGGTTCATACGGATTGGACAATCCGTTTGAACCATACGGATTACCAAATTCGTGCAATCCATACGGATTGTCGAATCCGCACAAATGCAAAAATGCCAATGCGCTTACCTCTGCATTGCGACGACGCTCCCTGGCCTCCGGCAGCCACACCACCTCCGACGAAATGGACGAAAACGCACCAAGATCACCAACCAAAATGGTAACAATAGCTCAGCCGATCCAAATGAGTCACAAAAATGAAACGGAATGCGCTTTAGGAACTCCCATAACAGTCATATATCACAACTTGTCTAAGGGTACTTTTGGGATTTTTTAAAAAATTATGGTGTAGTAGAAATCACATATGGTGTATGAAGAAGCACTCTTAAATTTGTGCCTATAAAGTTCAATCGTATTTATAGCTTTGTAATTGGGGTGGGGGGTGTGTCACGGGTTTATATGTCTGTAGCTTTTTTGTCTTTTTATTCAAGATGATTGAATTGATGAGATTTTAGTATTTAGATAATCTTGCAAGTTCACGGGTCATCGTGTAATAAAATTCTCATTCTTCTCTCTTTAATGAATATGAGCATCTATGTTTTCTTTCTAATTGTATCCTTGTCATATTTGCTCCACGCTTGTTAAATTATTTATTTTTAATCATTGTTATTTATTTATTTATTTTTATCATAGGAAATGATCTATCTTACATATTAAATTATTTAAAATTAAGTTTTGGTTGACAGTTATTTATGAATGAAAATATATATTTTTTATTAAGCCTCAGACATGAGCAGACTATACATACCTGTTGCCAGCATAGGATCAACCACAAAAACTTTAGATCCGTTTGGAAATTTCTCGGGTAACCTGAAAATGAAATATAGGTGGAATATGTAATAAAAGGTGCTCTAGCATTCAGTAGAAGAACCGAGAAGCAAAAGAAGCAACGGGACAATCTTTATGGAACTCATGTCTATCTTCAACAGGCCATGCTAGAATCAGAAGGAGGAAAGAGAAAGAAAATAAAGGGATATTGTAACACCCCGGACGTGTTATCATCAATAATATCATAATCACGCTATCAGCGTTATATAAAAGCGGTGCGGAAGCGATAGAATCGATTTTCTTGATTTCATTATGCATGGAATATAAAAACACAACACAAAGCATAAACATAACAAACTCCTGCTGATCCAGATAACACATACACAACAACATAGGCAGACATACAAAACCAAACTCAGATAAAACAGGAGGATACATAATCTCATCAACATAAGCATAACCTGTACATATACATACAACTCATAGTTTCGACCACATCTGTGGTTATACAACAACATATGTACAGTACAACGGGTGTACACTCACACCCTATCCCTCAACAGGGTACAAGACAGAGATCAAACAAAGAACTCTTCTAGTCTTCGTATGCAGCCAATGACCACTCCAGCACACTCAACTAGAGCCTCCTGCCCAGTGGTAGCTCCTCTCCTCTAGAAGCACCTGAAAACCACAACCCACAACAGGGGTGAGATAAACATCTCAGTAAACTCAGGGTTCTGGGAGATCCTCCCTTACCCTAGTTCACCCCCGAGCACTGACACATAAATAAATCATAACATAGCCTAGGACATCATCCTGGCTATCACACATTCCCAACTATCTGGGTATTAACTGGATGCTATCAGCATCAGAGGTATCCTGTAACACCCCGTGTGCACCCGGCGTATTAACATTATATAATATCAGAGTAACGCAGCATATATGGAAAAAAACAGTAAAGGAAGCATAAATTCAATATAATATACATATATGGTGAACCTGTTTGTGTACAAAATACATGCTTTTCCTTAACATTCAAATATACATCAAAAGTCCACGTATAGGCAGACATTAACAAAACTCGAGCTAACAAGCTCGGTCATCTAGACCTAGGGTTCTTCATCAGCCTCTATCCCGTCTCAGGCCTCTTGCCCTGGGATTTCTCTGCTAACCCTGTGTCGTCTCCTGCAACATAAGCCCCAAACAGGGGTGAGATTATCATCTCAGCAAGCTCAGGGTCCTGGGAGGTCATCTCCACCACCCTGAGTGCATGTCAAATCACAATTCGGCCTAACCATGGCCATCACATCATAACTATCAGTATACATGGCTAAATATCATACAAGCACAATAATCATTTAATTCCTGAGGAGGATCATCCATAAATGGGCTCTCCACTCTCTCAGGGCTTATGTGTACATTCTACTGGCCAGAGAATTAACATACAACCACTATCTAAGTCAAAATCATAATCAAAATTCAGGCATCATAGTCTTACAATCATATCAAGCTATCACCCAATTTGGGTGTAATGCACACAAGCAGGGGAAATGTTTCCCCAGAACACTGAGCTTACCTGGTCTCAGCTCAGAACTAGTTCTCCGAGTCTCTTGATGTCCTTCGCCAATGATATGAGTCTCACGCCCTACAATAGGCATGAAATAACCAATCAGATACAATATTCAATCGTTCATAGGGAAGGAAACATCCTTCCTTTCCTAATCAATATATGTCTTCTAACTTATGGTTTATCTTAGCCCAACTTCTACTAAGTCATACATTGACCCTCAATGATCTGCCTCAGCCTCACCAAGGCCTCAGAGTTCCTTTAGAACTCTGTATAGATCCAATCATAGCTGTTCTGGAATTAAGAACTCACATTGACTCAACTCAGCCAAAACACATATATAATCACGTTTTCACCGATTATTTGGCCTTATGAATAACTTTTATAAAGATACTTAAGTTAATTTAGGACATAACATCACTCATTCACACACACTTCTCCCTTCCCAGAGCCAAACTCAAACTTCATCACAATTCCAGTTTCAACATGCCATATGGCTCAGAACAACCTCCTGACTACATCTCCCTAAAGAACCTAAGTCTAATTCCAGCCCTATTAATACTTGGTTACTATTCATCCAATCCCCATTTCACAAATTAAACGGTTAAAACAGAGGTTTCTTACCTCAGATCAGTAGAGGAAAGGCTGGAGAAGTCTTTCTCCTCGCTCTGGTGTCCTGAACCCAGCTTCTTCCCTCTCCAAAGCTCACCCTCTGAGGAAACTCAAGGAAATGGGAGTTCTCTCACATTTCTCATAGCCAAGGCTGGATTTTTGCTCTCAAATGGTTCTAATCAAGTTAAGAAGTGATTAGGAGGTGTTTTGGTGGTTTATAATGAAGATATGAAGCTCTTAAGGCTCATTAATGGCTGCCTGGACGAAGGAGGAAGAGGAACAGTGATTTTTTTCTTGAAAAATCGTGATTTGGCCTTTTATAGGTGGCCTCACCGACATGCGGCGCCCATGGCGCCACTTTGGCGCTCTTGGCGCCACTTTCCAGTGCGTCTGGCGCCCTTGGCGCCACTTTGGCGCTCCCGGCACCAGTTTTCAGCATCTGTGGCGCTCTTGGCGCCAACTTCCAACACCTGTGGCGCTCTTGGCGCCACTCTGGCGCTCTTGGGGCCAGACTCCGTCGCTAAATCCGTCGCTAATTCCGTCTCTAAGGCTTTTGCGACAGAAATTTATAAATTTAAATTTTTATTTCTTTTACTCCTTTTTATAAAAAAAAAAACCCTAGGCTATTATATATCCCACCTCATACTGGCTCTCAAGCCATCTCAGACTCGTCTCACAGAGGTACCTTAACATAAGTGTCAACCACTGGACACTTTCCATACCAGAGAGGTACTGCCTCCTCCACTAAAACAAGCATTGCCTGAGTCATCTACTCAGGACTTAAAGAATCCAAATATGGCTCATCTAAGAGGCCCTAGGCTCTCATCCCCTCGGGAAGCCCTCTCTTAGAGATACAACATATCTGTACACAGCCTGGCCTGGGAAAGAACATCCTTACAGGGCAATCACCTCTAGGGCTTTCCTATACACTGGCTTGGGAAAGAACATCCACACAGGACAATCACGTCCAATACTTTCACAACACATGCCTGAGAGAGACTATCCACACCGGGAGCTCTCATCCCTCAGGACTTTCAGTCCTCTGCCTGTGAGAGACTATCCACACTGGGAGCTCTCATCCCACAGGACTTTCCACTGCCTGGGAGAGACTATCCACACAGGGAGCTCTCAATCCCCCAAGATTACTCATCAGCTGCCTGAGAGAGACTATCCTCATTGGGAGCTCTCAATCCCTTAGGACTTTCCAGTCAGATACCTAAGAGAGATTATCCACACACAGGGAGCTCTCATCCCTCAGGACTTTCAGTCCGCTACCTGTGAGAGACTATCCACGCCGGGAGCTCTCATCCCACAGGACTTTCAGAAACTGGCCTGAGGATAACCACTCAGGACATTCATCATCACTGCCTAAGGAGGAACATTCATACAGGGCAATCCATCCTTAGGACTTTAGGCGGAGAGCAGTGGCACCTCCCAAGGAGTATCAGCCATTCCAAGGGAGTCCTCAAACTCTTCCTCTGGCTAGGGAACCTCATCTAGCCCGATACTATTCCAGTATCCTATAGATTCCAGTACTGGCCATATCATGGTCTTTATCTCATAAAGAGTCACAGAACACTCTCACAGTGTTCATCAATACAGAGGCCCAAGGCCACACACCTGAAGCCACAGGTGTCAAAACACCCTCACACTATCTCAGTGTCTATCCTAGGGTTCATCATTTCAGCCCAGCACACACTAGGCCATCATCTATATTCATATTTCTGGAACGGTCTGAGTCTCACTCCAAGCACCGTTCATCTAGCCTTTCAGGTTCACAACAATTATTATCAACACAACAAGCCGCATTGGCCGTTCTCTCCACATCATGCACATAAACACACACACACACACACACATACACACACACACACACACACACACACACACACACACACACACACACACACACACACACACACACACACACACACACACACACACATATATATATATATATATATATATATTCAAACATGGCATGCAACCATCACCCACTTGGGTGGTAAACAAGAGAAAGGGAAATAATTCCCAGAGCGATGAGCTTACCTGACAAGTCGTGCCTCACAGCTTCAACCTCGAACTATGGCCTGCGTCTCTGACACCCACAGTGTCAAGCCCTATCAAGGCACACAATCTCATATCACAGACCATTCAAGCACATAACATGAACAAGCTCATCAAGCAGTCCTCAACTGCCTCTAGGAAAGGAACCTCAGTCCTTTCCATTAACCCAAGTTATCTAACTTAAGGTTCATCAGGCTCATCCACTTCAAGCCTTTCCATAGACCCTCAGTGGTCTATCTCAACTCAACCATGGCCTCAGAGTCCTCACAGACTCAACACCAGCCATTTACAATGAGCATCACAGCTCTCACAACCCAAAAACTCAGGGTTTCCATAGGGCTTGGACAGTCTATCTCACAAGACACCGTTCCCATGGCCTCACAGGCACCTCAAGCCCATCAACATAGCTCCTGCATGTCTCAATTCAAGTGACTCAGTCTAAGTCACACATGCACAACCTAGAGCCAAAATCAAAGTTCACCAAATCACAAACTGAAAGCTAATCCTTCCTCCTCTCATCATTCTGAACACATCTCTCAACTGGACTCAGAGCTAATTCTAGCTCTATCACAGATGGGTCACTATTCATCAAAGCCCCCAATCATAAAATCAATCAGAGAAACTCGAGTTTCTTACCTCAGAACTGATGAGGAAGGCCTCTGGGCAACTTTCCTTAGCCTTGGTGCAGCTGAAACACCGCCGTTCCTCACCCAAGCTCGAGTTCTCTTCAACCTCTCTCAGAGGAGGAGTTTTCTGGGTTTTAATGAATGTGGAGGAAGGATTCTAGCTCAAACTTGGTTTCTAAGGTAATTAAAGGGTTAAGGAAGTGTTTGGGGTTAAGAAACAGGGTCATGGAAGCTTGGGAAGCTCTCCCATGGAGGTTTGGGGCGCTGGGGAAGAAGGAGAAGGTTTTTCTCCACTGAAAAACGCGACCCCCTTTATATAATGGGTTTGCCACAGGTCGGGCGCGATCCGCGCCACCTCCGACGCTACCCGCGCCAGCTGCACCGACATTGTAGCGCCATCAGTGCCACAACTAACCCAGTTGGCGCTCCTTGCGCCACCATGGCGCCCCAGGCGTCAACTTCCAGAAACCATGGCGCTTTTAGCGCTAACCTGGCGCCCCTGGCGCCAGAATCCAGAGAGTCTGGCGTTGTCCGTGCCAACCCTGGCGCTGATCACACCACACCTTCCACAGGGTTTTCTACAGAAAGGACCTGGCGCTATCCGCGCGGCGCCTCGCGCCAAGTCTAGGGGTCATCACAGATATTGTAAACAGGAGCTTGGTTTTGGCTAAAGAAATTACATCCCTAAAATGCTCACAACTTAGTATATGAAGAAAAAAAAACTGCTGTAATATGTAATTATAAGGCCACAAGAACTCCTACAAATACTTGATTCTAATCAAACATATTGAAAGTAATATGATACTTACAGCCACAGGCTCCCTTGGATCAATGAATTCCATTGAGGCTATACCCATTGGTGATTGAATCTCTCCAGAAACCGTAGGCTATAAACATAGAAAGCAAAGCAGATATGAGAAAAAGTGTAAATCCAAGATCATGTGTGACAATGGAAGGTGGACAAAACTATTAGTTGGGAATAAGAAATAACATTGAAATCTTTCAACTGTTAATCAGTGACATGTTCCAGATTCAGGCACTAGCATTAAAAGAAAGGCTTAGATTCAAGAAAGGCTTTAGTTCCCTCAAAGCCTATTTATCATACATAAGGTAAATAAATTCTATTATCTTCGACAGGTATTGTTCAAGACAAACCCAACCAGGCACTTATTTAACCCTTAAAAAACATTACCTACCAAGCAATATAATTTGAAGTCTAGACTCCAGAGCAAGGTTGACCCATGACATATGTCATTATGTCTTAACTCTTAACACCTATTTAGTCCTTAAAAGATGACCTACCAAGTATCATTGCAATAGACAAGTATAGCCTATAGAGAAAACATAATTTGGACAACTATACTGGACGCTTGAAAGTTGGAACACGTCAATGACAGCATAGAGTTTATGTATAAATATGACCAGCGCAAGATGCATGATCATTGACTAACAAACAGAGCGCCAGAACAATAACAAGTAGTGTTGGTCCTTTAAAAAATGTTTTACTAATGAGGTTCAACTCATCTCCATAGGTGTTAAATAAAATATACAAAGATCAAACTTTGCTATATAACTATACATGCATGAGACAAGCATGCCAATGGATATCACATTGACAGGGATCCAGGCCTTGATCAGCCTCCAACTGAGCTTTTCAATTTGAAATTTGACCAGAGAGAGACAACAGAGCAACAACCAGTTTGATGGACAAAAAGTGTGAATAGAACCTCCTGCCATGATTTAACACTCATATAGAGCAAAATGAAGGACAAAAAGTAACTAGTTTGATGGCTAAATACAGTATGCCGCTCCATGCAAATGATGCCTTTCGTTCTGAGGGACAAATTTGATGGCTAAATTTTTTAAGGACTGATGAAGTGACACTTACAAATTTTTAGTAGTTTGATGGCAGGCAAACCATGCATCAACCATATCTTCAATCTTTAATCTACTCAGGCTTCTGAAATTCACATGCCTAAAAATAATAATGCCAAACTCAATTCTAGTCATTAAAGGTAGCAAACAAACATTGATGCTTTACAATCTGGGTTCCAGTCTTGAAAATCCTTTTCTTGGATAAATGAGCCTTCAAAATCAACTTCTTTTTACTACGATAGACCCTTAACAAATTTTATTCCATTCTAATAGAATATCCTATCTCCAATAATTGTTCAAGACTGTACAGATTGGTCTTCATATTATTAGGCCCATATGTAATAAAAGATTGGTCTTCATAAAGGACATATGTAATATAAGACTGCTTACCATGCTTCCTTTGAATCAAATTTTCTCTAATTCCTTCCATTTGTAGCAACTCATGTTGATGCCTTTATGGTTTGTAGTCTGACCTTTAACTTGTCCACACCTATGTAACATTTATTAACATGGCTCCTTTACAGTGGACACAAACATAATCTTCTCAAAGTTTGTTGAATTCGCAGATTGATGAATGATATACATTGCCTTACAATCCCTTTTATTTGGTTTCACTTCATGATATGATGCCATCTGCACCTTAGTAGAACCAGGAAAATATAAGGTGGGTTAGGGCGTTAAAAGAGAAGAAAAAGAAGGAAAAGTCATGGGTTCGATCATAGGATAAGGCCCAGTTACTATTATTGTTGTACAATTAATAGTCCCATGATGAGACCATAACAAAGACATTGGATTGTGGCCGCCCACTACTTTCATGTCAACAAAGAAACAATAGTAATATGGAACCAACACCAATAACTATATAAATAAAATCATTACTATTAACTTCCGGATCTTCTTTTCCTTATAGCGCAAGACAACATTGCTGCGGTTAGCAGAATGCAGAGAACTCTCAGGGCAAGGAGGACACCAGGGAGGCTTTGCCATGAGAAGCATTGAAGAAGCACCACAGTCTTGATAGTCACCAACACTATCTTTTGGTAACACCGGAAAGAGAAATGTTTGATAGAGATTGCCTTGCCGTAAAACAAACAACTGGTTCAGTTTTTGTACTCATCATTGAGTCCACAGATGCTGCATTATTGCATACTGGTTGGATAGCATTAACCAACCCAGCAGATGATCCCTAGAAAATAGAAAGAAAATTTTACATATGATGCAAAACCATTTAACTCAGATCCCACAAAAGAAAAGAAATCCCATCACTCAAACTTAAATGTATGCCCCATAAGTAGGAGAACAAAATATAAGTAAACCTTCAAATAAATAAAAGAGATTTAAGGAATTGAAATATACTGATATATTATACCCAAAAAAAAGCACACATTTATATTTTTTATTATTTTTGGTGCTACAATTTTGCAAAATGGAGAGTCCAGGCAATCAGGACTAAACATCAGCACTTTGGATGTTTTCAGTTTGTACATATTACAGATGAACTATATAGTTTACAATATGATGATAACAATTTTTTGATGATAAAGGTTATTGGAAGCACCAATGAGGAGAACATATTTCATTGTTTTTTAGTCCTATAAAGGAGGTGGGGAGGAGAGACCAAGAAGGACTTTGGAAAAAGTTGCTAAGATGAATCTCATGATAAATAATATGTCTGAAAATTTTATCTCTAACCGGGTCAAATGACGTCATGTGATCCATGTAACCAACCTCACCGTCTTCCTTCCACTTCAAATCATTAAGATAATAAAGCTTGGGCTTCTCAATCAGGAAGGTACTTTATATAGCATTTAAAAGAAATTTAGGTAGTGGGAAAATCCTGTTGAGATTGAGGTGTAAGCCCTATATATAAATCGTTCAATTCTATCATACAAATTAAGATATTCATTATCACCAGAACATTAGGGAGATAACAAGGGACACAAGTGAACATGCTAAAAGATTATTGTAAAGTGTAAACTTTAATCACATTAAAATTCATAGATGCACATCTCAACAACAAAAAACATGGCTCAGTTATATGGAATAAAACAGATGATGCTCCAATAATAATAATAATAATAATAATAATAATAATAATAATAATAGAAAAATTAATCTTATCACAAGAAAGGATGGTGAGATTTGAGTACCTCAGTAGCAACAGCACCCTGACAATGGGAATCACCAACACTAGCAGACATGTGCTTTATCTCAAATAAGCTATTAATTCCACCATTTTTAAAAAGCTCTTCAGAGTGACTGAGAGCCATCCCAAAAAGTTCCTCGTAGTTCTCAAGTTCTAGATCCACTTCATCCATGATGAAATCATCATATAGATCATCATCTTCACATATTCCAGAAACTTTCTTCCCAGGACAATACAACTGCAGATTCATCATGAGAGATTAACTAAGTGATTAGATGAACAATAATATACAAAACTAATGATTGTGTACCTTATTTAAGTTAAAAGATAAAAGTTGGCAGAATTATATATAATGGCCTTGTAGTTAACATGTAAGCTATAAGGCTATTGTGTTTTTGCAAGCACATCATTATGTCATTGCCATATATTGTCATCAAGTTGCATAAGTGTTAAACTGATTAAGAGTAGTGAAGAGAGAAAATATACAGATACCCAACCCTTGTAGATAAGGTGTTATTAATCCATATGTATAGTTGATGTGCACAACATATTCAAGGAATAATTGTCATCTTAATCACAATTCACAAGCACAAATCTAGATTTGGATATATAAAATCATCAAGACAAGAGGTGAATGAATTTATTAGGGGTGTCATCAAGCGAGAGAATAAAAGCAGAGAAGGGTTTAAGTTAGTGTACAACTTCTTTTTTAATTTTAAAAGTTACCAAATGAATCAAGTTAACTGTAGGGGAAATCCACACCAAGAACCAACCCTAAGTGAACACACATAGTCCTAGCATAGGTACCAGCCTCACAAAAAATCCAGAAAACAACCAAGTGTCTATTAGGGTCATACTCAAGGAGCTTACTTCCGTAGAAGGTCCGAATCCAGAGCTGGCGCTTGACGGCGGAGATCAAGAGCGGACGCTGGAAGACGGCGCTGGTAAGGGTTTCGAGGGTGGTGCTCCTTCTTCTCCTCCTCCTTCATGCTTTCCGCCGCTGCGCTGGAGCTTCTTCTTCTTAGTGTCGGAGTGAGACATGGCTCTGCAACCCTAAGACTCTAGAGAGAAAGAGAAAGCAAGCGAACTGGTGAGAGAGAAAAGCTAGGAAGTGAAATGGCTAGCTTAGGATTTTGTGATTCAAAATTTGAAAGATGAGAGACAAGAGCGCAAATTTAAATTTGAAAGGTAGTTTTTAAAGACGGGTATTTTAAAACCATTTTTGTATACTTAACTCTTAGGACAATTATATAATAACCGTCTTTGAACACTACCCTTCTAAGACGGTTATTCTAAAACCGTCATCGTTTATATCATATTATTTACAAAATTGCCACCGCCTAATAATCTAAGAACCGTCTTAGAAGGTGCGTCGTAAAAGTCTGCTTTTGTAGTAGTGTTTGTACATTTTCTAAAGGGTTCTTTAAAGCTTTTTCTAGAGTAGGGTTCTCTAGAGGGAAGAGCAGAGCAGTGTTCTCTGGTTCTTGATCATTAGAAGTCTATAGGTTTTAGATTTTTGTTTCTTTATCTAGGGTTGATAAAGGTGATCAGTTGTAAAAACTTGTAAAGAAAAGAAGTTGATTTAGTGGAACTCTAACCTAGTGTTGATTAGAAGAAATTGGATGTAGCCTTTATGTTAAGAGGTGAACCATTATAAGATCTTGTGTTATCTCTATTTCTTAATCTCTTTTTGTTATCTTAATTTGTGATTCTTTGGGTGAAATCTTTTATTACCAACAAGTGAAATTTTTAGTAATTGTATTCTTGAACTGAGTGATTTGTTTGATTGACGCATTCTTATTGTGATAAAGATCCTAGATTCGCTACTTGTTTAAAAGAATTTTAAAAGAGTCTGTTTTAACCAATTCACTCCTCCCCCTCTTGGTTATTGTGTGTATTCCTGTTGTTTTTCAATCATTAAATTATTTATATTTTATAAAAAGAAATAAAACTCATGATTGTGATACAAAGTTTTGCCGGAACACTTATTTGTATTTTTTTGTTCTTCATCTTTTCATTTTTCTATATTTAGTTGTATAGTTTAACTCTATGCTGTTTTGGAATGTGTGAATAACAAATTTTGTACAATAGTGTCATCGTAGGTAAAATATGTTTTGTAAGGAGAATCAAATTGAGGGGAACGAAACTAAAGAAAGTTCAGCCCCTAGTTCAAAAAGAATGAAAACATCTGTAGCTTGGGAATATTTTGAGAGGTTTGTCAATGATGAAGGGATTCCAAATATGAAAAAGCATGTGAAGAAATGTGATGTAGATGGGATAATATCTTCCTATTTGCTTATAAACAAAGAAAAATATATGGACAAGGTTTTTGAGGTAATCATCAAACATGACTATCCTTTTTCTTTTGTTAAACATGAAGAAGTTAGGGATTTGCTTTGTTTTTTAAACCCACACGCTAAAACAATATGTAGACATCAAAGTCAAAGGTTTTGAAGAGGTATATGAAAGAAAAGAAAATCTCAAATGTCACTTACACTACATTCATGGACAAATTTATTTAACTTCTAATTTGTGGTCATCAATCACAACCAATCAGTATATGGTGTTGACTACACACCAGAAGAACAAGATAGACAATAGTCGAAATTTGAATGCACAAGATCCCATAATGATTCGATCATCCTTCTCCTATGGAAAGTGCATCAAAGCCTCGCATAAGACTTACAGACAATATTCATATATTGAGAAGGAGCAAGAAAGAATTAAAAAGAAATACTATTGAGTGAAACACAATGCTTATTGAGTCTATCCTTTGCATAGTGAAGTCATTGTACTAAGGATTACTTTTTTGCAAATGCACTCTGAGTGATAAAATATGTGATTCTACAAACTATTTATTTGTGAAAGTTATGAGTGACTTAATGACAAAATAATATTTGGGTGTTCTTAGATTCAGGGGAGTCTAAAGGTTGAGCTGGTAGTGTCCTAGAGAATACTTGTAAATCCATAAGTGACAAGTTAGAATACTTGTTGTAGTCAAATATTGATTAGTGGAACTCTTCATAGTTTTGTGAAGGAGAATTGGACATAGCTCAGGTTGAGTGAACTAATATAAACTAAGTGTTTCTATTATTATTCTTAAGTCTCCCTGAGTATTTCTTAAGGCTTATTAGTGACACAACTTTGCACATAAGTTTCATATTGAATTGCTCTTTAAATTGTTGTTTTGTTAATCACAAAACGACAATCCATAACTCTTTTGTAAAAACCTGAATTTTGTCACTAGACATCAATTCTTTGAGAATACATTTTGATTGTAAAATCATTTCCATTGTGAAAAGCTTTCTAAGTTTATCTAACACACTATTCAACTCCCTTCTAGTGTGATTTGTTGTATTTCACCTTTTACGATATTTGGTTAGACATTTCATTCTCTTTGAGAAGTTAAAATTTATTTTTGGTCCTCTAACATTTTTGAAGTTCGGATTTAGTTCCCTTAAAAAAAACCGTTCACTTTTTGTCTCCTAATGTTGAAATGCATGACTTTTGCTTCTCAAAATAATTTTAATAACACTTTTTTAGGAACAAAAAGTGATTTAGATAATGCTTTAAGGATCAAAAGTGGTGCATTTTAAAATAAAGGGACAAAAATAAGCATATACTTTTAGAAAGATTAAATTTAAACTTCAAAAATTTTAGAAGGATAAAATATATTTTACTTTATTTAATATTATTTTCATATGTATGATAATAAATACTTATTTATTTTAAATAATTTGCTTATGTTAACACTAAATTTTGGATCTACCAGTGCTTGTACCTTTTATTTATATAATTTTTTGCAAATAAAAAAGCTAAAATATATTTGTGATCTTTAATAAATATCCAAATTTTGTATTTACTTCTTAATACATTTTTTTCATTTTTTCTCCCTGATAGAACACAAAATTAGTGAATATAAAATTTGGTTATTCATCAAAAACTAAAAAAGTGTTAATTTAGTAAAAACGGATAGCAGATGAAATATTTTTATTAAAAAATAAATACAAAATTCATTAATTTAACAAAATCTAAAAAAATGATAAGAACAAAAATTAAATTAAAATTTTATTTTATTAAAAATTTAATGCAAAGAAATTATTTATCAGACACCAAATACAAAATTTAAATTTATTAAAGATAAAATACATATTTAAAATAAA
>PYAF01005183.1:134283-151592 GCA_007407185.1 Glycine tomentella
CAACTAATTTATTCAAGATAATTATACTACCACTAATTTTAGGTTACTTCTTACTCTTCTTTATTAATTTTAGTTCAAGTTATTCATCCAACCATTAGTTATTTAATTTAGAATCAAGTTACTTAATCAAGTAGTCATTCAAGCTCTTTGAGACATTTCATCAAACACCTAGTCTACAAAGCAAAATAAAATCAAACAATGATTATTATTCAAACTAAGCTCAACATAAACTCTCCATACCTTGTTTCCCTAAGCTTTTGGACAACTTTTCTTTATTTGGAATTGAAGAATCCTTGCTCCTAGTTGCTATTCTTCACGTGAACTCTCAAGCTTTTAGACCTTGGTTTTGTTTTTGGGTAAGAGGTGATTTAGAAGGAAAATAAAATGGAAGGATTTTGGTGGACATTTTTGCACTGTTTTGGGCTCCTTGGCTGTCCCAATTTTCAGCTTTCCTCCTCCTTTTATAGGCTAGGTAAAGTGGCTTTAAGAAAAATATCTTCAAAAGCTATGATTGCCTTGCTTTTTATTTGTTTTCCTTTGATTGGCTAATGTTTTAGGACCTTACAAGTGTCCTAATTCTACATTTTTCTAAAGCTTTATTCATCCATCTTCATTTTCACGTGGATGCTAGGCTTAGAGGGCAAGTCTTCAAGTACTTTCCTTGTGCAATACTAGCTTAGTCATAAAATTTCTGCCCCAAAACCCGTGTTACAAAAATATTCATTCTGAATTTGTTAACCGTTGGATCTCTTTAAAATTTTAAAGGGATATTCCTAACCCACATATCTAACTTTTGACCGTTGGGATCGTGGAAATAATGTCCTTAGCTATCCACGTATTTTGCCAAAGGAGACAACATAAATTTTGCTTCAAATATATTAATTACTTTCTTTACACATGGACCAATGGAAATGGCTAGGCTTCTTAACTCTCCATTTGTCCATTCTTGAATGTTCCTAAGGCTTTTCTCCCTTGATTGTGTATCACACGGCCAAGGCTTGATCTTAGATAACCAAATCAACAATTTTTCCTTTTATTACATGTAATAACAAAATTCTAAATTCTTATTGGTCCAATTTGCTTTTATTTAGTAAAATTACTAAACTAACTCATTAAGGATCCTATTCCTCCCATAATTAATAGAAAACTCCATAGATTGTGTCTATCTTTTTTCTTATACTTTTTCTGATACCTGAGGTTGTCTAGATTAAGCTCTTTTCAACCTATCTTCCAAAATCTGTAAAAATTTTGTTTTAGGGTTTTCTGCCTTCCACCTTGCTGATACTTGGTTATCTAAAATATTTTATCCTATAGTCAGGTTCCCACAAATTTCTGAAGTCATTTTGGTCATTTTGGTCATTTTTGACCTAAGGGTATTTTGGTAATTTCACTACTCACTCTAGGGGCAAAATCGTCATTTTAAAAAAATGTTCAGGATATCTCTGTAATTGTCAATCTAAGGGTATCTTTGGTCATTTCCAAAACATCTAAGGATATTTATAACATTTCTTCCTTAAAATGTCTTATTGGACTTCCTAGGGCAATTTAGTCATTAATAAAATATCCAGGGGTATTTTGGTCATTTATCGCCTCAGGGACCTAACTGTCATTTTTGAAATTTTCTAAGGATATTTATGTCATTTTCAAAAGGGACATGTGTGTCTTTTTCAAAATGTTCAAGGGTATTTTTGTCCTTTTATTCAAGAATGCATATTTAAGGAAAATTCACATGTATATGAAAATGTGAGGGTGTTACAAAAGTGCCAAAAGTAATGTAAGAAATTGGAGGAATATCAAGTATAATAAGTGAATACATCAAGGTCTATGTAATTTACTCTAAATAATATTTAAATAGTTAAATAAATAGTCCAATATATTAGAGTGTAAAATAATTGGGCATAGTGGCCAATATGTCACTCTTTTTAATAAATTTTCCCTATATGCCACGATTGCTGAAAGTTTTCTGTGAATGCCACGGCTGGTACTTTGCTATTGCTAGTGATGAAATTGGCTACTGAGTTGGCGATCCTGTATAGGCCACGTAATTTGCTGGGTACTGTAGCAAATTACGTGTGACAATACCCAGTCAATCAAGGTGCAGGAACATGTGGCAAGCGGTCCGAATTCGCTGGCTTGCGAATTTAGGCCTATATAAACCCAACCAACCATTTTACAAAATTTAAAATACAAAATACTAAATTACAAAAAATTAAAACATAAAAAGTAGTAAAAAAAATTAATCCTACATATCCTCTAACCTATTTCAATTTCCAACCAAAATATTATTTTAAAAAAATTCCAAAATAATTAATATTTTCAAAATTTAAAATACAAAATGCTAAATTACAAAAAATTAAAACATAACAATTAGTAAAAAAAAACTAACCCTACATATCCTCTAATCTAATATTTTCAATTTCTAACCAAAATATTATTTAAAAAAATAACTACCAAAATAACTAATATTTTCAAATTTTAAAATACAAAATACTAAATTACAAAAAATTAAAGCATAAAAAGTAGTATAAAAAAAAAACCAATCCTACATATCCTCTAACATAATGTTTTCAATTTCCAGCCAAAATATTATTTAAAAAAAACTACCAAAAAAATTAATATTTTCAAAATTTAAAATACAAAATGCTAAACTAAAAAAAATTAAATCATAACAATTAGTAAAAAGAACTAACCCTACATATCCTCTAAACTAATGTTTTCAATTTCTAACCAAAGAATTATTTAAAAAATAAAACTATCAAAATAATTAATATATTCAAAATTTAAAATACAAAATACTAAATTATAAAAAATGAAAACATAAAAAGTAGTAAAAAAATTAGTCCTACGTATCCTCTAACCTAATATCTTTAATTTCAAACCTAAATATTATTTAAGAACTAAAACCACCTAAATAATTAATATATATAAAATTCAAAATACAAAAAAATAAAAAAATACTTTCCAAGTAAAACAAAAAAATACATACACCCGTAAATCGCTGATACGACTAGCGAATTAAGTGGAACTCGCCACCTATACCAGTAGTGAAGTACCAAGCATGGCATTCGGGGAAAACTTTCAGCAGGTGTGACATATAGGGAAAATTTATTAAAAATAGTGGCACATTGGCCACTGTTCCAAATAATTGGTTTTTATGGATTTTGAGTCATGAACCAGCCTATTTATTTGTTAAACCATAGAAGACTGAGCTGTTGTGGAAAGTAAAAGCGCCGCCGCAATACTTGATCAGAGAGCCTCACGTTAGCCTTCATCAATCAAAATGCTTCAGAGTGCTTTCTTCCTCTTCCTAATTTTATTATCACCGTCTCTCCTCTATTTCTTCTTTATCTCACGTTTCTCTGTAGCCTTTCTTTATCTCCTGCTCTCTGTTTTATCTCTCGTCTGGAGTGTAAGGTTATAGATATAGGGCAGCATGAAGGATATGAAATTGAATGCTTTATAGGTTGCTTAATCTTGACTCTTTATGGCTTATGCTGGTTGGTTAGAGATCCACAATAAATCCTTACTTTTTCCGGTCTTGAATACAAGTAAAAGAAAATCTTTAATGATAATTTAAAATATAAGTAAATTTAACTAATTTTACATTATTAAGTTATTCTCAAAATATTCTTTTTTTTAATTGAGATTGTATTTTCAATAAATGAGTGTATTTGGAGAAAGTCATGTAGTTTGTTCCTTGTATTTGAGATTGGAGGGAGTATCACTCAAGCATAATTTTGATGGCATGTCTCAGTTGGTCCAAATCGTATTTGAGAATGTGCATGATAATAAAATGTGGTTACGTTACATGGATGCTTGGAATGAATTTTTTAACGTGCACCATTGTTCTCTCTCCACATTCATCTAAAGTAAAACCACATCATTAACTTGAATTTTGGAATGGATGTGGTTTTATAATGTTCCAAACACGCAAGTAGCCAATTGCTGTACGATGTTGTAAAAACTAAAAAATGGGTGTAAATGGAGGAAGTCATGTAGAAATGACAATACTCACTACTCATAAATTGACTACATTTGTATGTGAACAACAATGACAATGGTTTGTCTTCTCCATCTAAAGAACTAAATTTCTCCAACTACTTACCTAGAGAATATAAGCTACAATGACCCCAAATAGACCATAAAAGATGGCACATAGAGCTGTGAACAAAAAGTATGGACCAGAAAAACAATTGATGAAATTGCAATGTAAAACCGTGTGACCTTTTGGTCATGACAACACCAGAGCTAAAATTACACTAATAAACGATGTCAAATACTGAAGGGTGGACACTTGCAAGTTCAAACTAGCTCCAATTGGACTTACAGGTCCAAGTCCAAGAGCTGTAGAAGATGAACTCCTTCCACCAATGCTTGCATTAGCACTGTTATCAAAATATTCAAATAACCGTATCAGATAAAAAAACATAAATAATACTAGTAAGTCTATTCATAAATTGATGTGCATAGAGTCATATCTCACCTTCCCGCGTATATACAGGACGCGTAACCTGCAATGCAGCAAAATTTCCATCATTAATTGAATAACTCTTCTACAATTCCTCAACAGAGGGCATGAAAATACTTTCAAGTAAACATTTAACATGAAAGAATGAAATAGAGACTAGCGATATCATGACCCTTTTGTACTCTTGCTAGATAAATTTTTGAAGGAGTCCATCATTATTTTTTACCCCTGTTGATCAAAATATGTGAAAAGTGAAATTTCTTTCTCCTTAAGCAATCTTAAGTAATTGATACCAAATAGGATAGCGGCAAGATTTTAAAAAATGGTTTGTGACTGTGATGGACACAGTGGTAAAGTTGTGTCTTGGTGACTTGTTGGTCATGAGTTCGAATCCAGAAATAACCTCTTTGCATATGCAAGGATAAGACTGCGTACAATATCCCTCCTCCTTACCTTTGCATAGCGAGGAGCCTCTGGATAATGAGGTACGTAGTTTTTTTTTTGTCTGTGACTGTGATTTTGGCCACTAAGTCAAGGTTTCTCGAGTGACAATGACCTTAATTGTGGCCACATCAACCAAATTTACCCATAATTAGCTATCAAGAAACATACAATGAAACTGCAATCACGACCACAATTTAAAACCTTGCTAGCAGAGTATGGGATCCAAGCTTATGAATGTCAGGTTGCAATAAGAAAAGAATTCTAGGAGCACATGGTTATAACATATACACAAGGTTTTAAACCACAGTCAAAAACTGCAATTGTGGCTGCATTTGTCTACAATTTGTGCAATCTCAAATTGCAATTTAAAACCTTGGTTACATATATTTTGACAGTACAGAGAAATAACTTATAAAGTGTTAAGTAACATACCAGAAGATTGGAAATAAAATAGAAAATAAGAAGGCACATGGACTTACTGGGATCCTCAGTAGTTGTTGTAGCTGTACCATCAAAGTCACATGTTCCACCAGCATTATGCATTTTTTGAAAATAATCATTATAAGCATAAGAGGCATGGTTCTTCACGTTATTGGGGGAATAGCAAGGTCTCCCTGGTTGAATAGCTACACAGTTAGCTTGGCCTTGTCCACAAGCCCAGCTCAAGCCAGCTTGCAATTTATCAGTGTCTGCATCATCTTTAGCCACACAAAATGATCCTAGAGAATTCGGGTTACTCATGTTGGCAGCACTAAAACTCAAGGAATAAACACTACTTCCATTAGCATAAAAAACACCCCAATTCCTTTCTGATATAGGACCTTTCCTCTTGTCCTCATTGAATAATTCATATAGGTAGGTATTAATTGCTATCTTTGGTTGGCTAGGGGGACCTGAACCATTGAGTACTCTCATGATTAAATTGTTATTGTAGGTCTCAGCATTTTTTGTACTTGCATCTGGTTCATTTGCTCCACCAAAACTTGGCCAACCAGTTTCTGTGACAACAATAGGTATATTATTGAAATTGAAGGCTTCTAAGGCATAATAGGTAGCATCCACCATAGCCTCAAACATGCTGTTGTAATGGAATAGTGTGTTCGGGTCAACAATTTGCTTCACTGGAGAGAGGGGTCTGAATAGAGCATATTCAATTGGGAAAATGCCATCTCCTTTGGTGTATCCATAATAAGGGTAGGCATTTAACATGTAAGAGGAATTTGTGTTCTTCAAAAACTGAAGGAGTTGGTAGATTGTGGAATTCCATGAGGAGTTAAAGGTGGCTGTAGAAGGAGGAAAAGGCCTAGAAATTATATCCATGGACTGCGGCGTTGAAACCTTAACGTGAAAGTTAAGGTTTGAAGCAACAAGTGCTGTGTGAAGATGGTTCATGGCAGTAACCAGAACAGGTGCAACATTTGGGACTGAGGTGAGAACCTCACTGCCTACTGATATTGCTGTGATGTTAGTGGATGGCATGTTTGCAGCCACATTCTTACTAATCCATGCTGCAGCAACTGATGCAGATTCTCCAATGCCTAGTATCTCTTCATCTGTGACACCAACAATCACTTCAATGCCAGTGTTTGAAAGGGCTTGTAGCATGTGCTCATTGGCATTGTACAGACGCACGTGTGTAATTTGATGTGCTTTTAGAATAGCAACCACGTTTGAAGCAGATGGAAGATCATTAACATCAGTGCCAATGTTTACCCCCACAAATGCACCTAGATTAAAAAATGTGATGCTTCATCAACTGAAAAAATATGATACACATTCAAGTATCTTTTCCTTGTATTTGCATCTACTTACCGCTTCTCCTTACCCAACTAAGAAGAAAAAAGTAACATGCATACTGTCAACATTTATGCAAGAAAAGCAAAGGTTTCAACTTAACATCTTTGACTAACAATCAAGTAGGTTTTAAAAAACCGGTTTCTGCAACTGCATTGTGATAGTATTTGTCTACAATTTCCTGTAATATCAAGAATTGTGACAAAACCACAACGGCGGCTGCATTTTAAGACCTTCAACTGATGGTTTATTAATAGATGAACAAGAAAACCATAACATAAAAAAGTGAAATTGTGATTTACCTGCTGCATTGCTCACTGTGGCAACAATGAGGAACAAAACACTCGCGAGCCACCTTTTAAGCTTCATCCCTTCCAGTATTGTTCTCAGGCAAAGCCTTAATTAACTATGAAGGATTCAGCATTAAAAGAAGTCACTTCTTTAACAACTAAAATCGGCAACTAACAAGTATATAGCTTGTACATAGATGAGAACACAAATTAATATTTGTAACGAAAAACTACAATGCACACGTTTGTAATTGTATATGTATCTTACTATATGATATGGAGGAAATTGATGAACAATTCACTAATGAACAAACTTTACTCGTTACTAAAATTTTTTTTGGTCTTTTTATTTAGAAAAAAAAATCAAAACATGGACGTGGTAAATAGTAAATACCTCATCTAGCTTGTCAAAAAGTGAATGTGATATGAAAGGGAGTGGAAATGGCTGCTTCACTTGATCGCAGTTTTTGAGTTGAGTTGTGAATGTCCTTTTCCTTTCAAAACTTTGTTTGAGAAATTGAGACTTTTATGTCATGCCATGCCTGCTGCCTTTACCATTGATTTTCCTTCCAAACCCAAAAGTCATTCATTTTCTATTATTTTCTTCTGCAATCATAATCATAAATCAGTCACAACTCACAAGTCACAGTGTTCATACCAAAACTAAAAAGGAGCCGAAAGGTCAAATGACGCGTTAGTGCGTTACTATATTATTATTGCCACTGTGTACTCTCGTTAATTTCTGCCTTCTAGTGCTTCCTACAAGCCAAGCTATACACTTGAGTTGATCGCTACTTGATTGAGTAAAATTTGGAAAGCTTAATATTACTAAGGAATATTTCTTAAAATTGGTAGTTTTTTTTTTTAATATTAGTCAAGAGATTAAAAATATTTAATAAATCAAATTAAAAAATTCAGGCTTTTAACTTAATAAATATTTATTTTTATTTTAAAATAAAAATATTTAACACACTCACCAGTCAAGCGTTTATGTTGACACTAACAAGCATATCAAAAGAATAATTCCATATGGAAGAGTTTATATATAATTTGTTTAGACTTATTTTATGACATTAATACTTGTGTATCTATTTGCGAGAGTTTATGAAAATAGGTTATAATAAGTCTATAAGTTATTTTTAACTTATTTCAATAAGCTCTTCAAGACGGGGTTGAAAGAATAACTTATAACTATATAAAATCAATTTAATCCTATTTCTCATTCAATTATAAAAATAAGTTGCACATAAGTATTTATTTAATAAAACTTTAATTAAGTTGCTTATTCAAACGAGTCCTAAATCCGCTCTAACTTAACTCAAATTAGTTAGGAACTTGCATTAAAAAATTTATTAAGAACTTAAAAGCCTAGAGTCATGACGTCATTTAAAGCAACTAGCAATTCTAAGACAGTAAAAAAAAAATAATAAAAAATTCTTATTATTAGAGTAATAATGAATGCATTGTTGCAGTAAAAAAAATGAATGCATTGTTTGTATAGCAATAGTAAAAAGAAATTAAACTCTTATGATTGTTACTATTATACAGTAAATTGTCTAAACTTTCTATTCAACTTTTTTCTAAAATATATTATTTTTACACAAACTTTATATAACATTTTTAAAACTGATTTTTCTTATGTTTTTTGCCACGTTATTTATCTTTTTTTTTCCTTAATTATTATCTACAAATAAGTATATATGATATATATTAGAAACGGGAAAAGAGATACCCAAATTACAAAAAATATTCCCTAAAGTCGGCAAGTGGTTCATAATGTGGTTACCAAAATTTATGTTCCACAAATCAGAACTGGAGGAAAAATTATGGAGAAGTGAGAATTAAGAACTATCTCAAAATCACGTTGGTGTCCCTGTCGCATGAAACCAAGAGAAAACGCGAGTAAACTTTATCCAAATTCAAAAACTCGACAGGAAAAAGAAAATTTGGGGCCATTTCAAGAACCGAGGAGCGCAGCTTCATATATATCGAGCGTGGAAAAATGACCCATCCTTGGTTGTAAAGTGCCTAAAGTTTCTCCCCACTGTTCCCTATCAAGGTATCAAATGTCAAAAAGTGATTTTAATTCTTCTTCCCCTTTTCACAGTGATGGTTTACTTATAAGCGACAACGCGCAATACCTACTACTAGATTCGGTGATGCTCCCTCAAATTTCAAATTTGTAGTATATGACTTATGGTCACTCATGATGGTTTCGGGACACATAAATGATAAATCCCACTCAAATTGCAAAAATATGTAATGCTGCTTGCTTTTGTTATTTGAACTTGTTTGAGCTCAACTTATGAAGAGTTTGTTTTTATAATGGAGGTCCCATTATTATGAAAGAGAGATTATTAAATGGGTTTCTTTCTCAGTTAGTTAAACAATGCGTTCGTTATGTAGATGACGAGTTTGACTCTTATAAATCTATCTATAGTACATAAAATAAATTTGTTGGTATAAAGAAGAAAAAAAGTATATATCATGTTAGACTGAAGTGCATGCAACACCAAATAACATGAAGTGAGAGGATTTCACGAGCCAACATCAATATCGATCTCTTCCACCATAGAAACAACATGTGTAACGAATAGCTGCCTCGATCTACATGATAATTCGATAACAAAAGAAATGAAAGATTTTATTTTAATTTATTTTAAAAAAATAGTTTATTTATGAAAATACTTGTATAATTTTCACGTTTCAAAAGGCAAAAGTTAAAACCAACAACTTCAAGATAAAATGTTCATATATATATGAACGAGCAACTGTCGGATACCACACAAGTTTTAGCTGATAGCTGAGAAAGAAGTGGAGATTAATTATTCTCCAATAGAAGAGCATGTGGCAGATATTTTCACATTGTCATTGAAGATTGAATTATTCAACAAGTTAAAGAAGATGCTCAAAATGACAATTGCTTGATTTAAGGGAGGCAACGTTGGTTAATTTTAATCAAGCAAGATGTTTTCTCAGTGCACCATGTATTGACAACACAATCTTTTATTTGCAATTAGGTGGCTGAGTTAGAAATATATTGTTCCGTTACTTGCTAGGTCTTAAGATTTTGTTACTTGGTTATTATGTGATGTAAAGAGAGTAATTCCAGGTTTCAGATTACTAAGTGGATGCCTAGGTAGTTACTATACATTGTAACTATATTATCTCTTAAGGGGCACTTAGCATAGTGTTTATTATATTATATTACATGTCATATGCTTATAAAAGGCCACATGTTGTACGTAATTTATATCAAGTGAGTAGTGAAAAATCAAGTTTATTAGTTTGTGAAGGTTCTCTTTCTCTGTTATAAATGTGAGTGTGAAAAACAATTTTAGATTTGTCTCTCTCTATATTGAATTTCTGTTGTGCATGTGAGTGTTGTGTGGTGAGTTTCTATTATTAGTCCATCGATAACAAGTATTAGAGCATGAGGGTTCTGGTAATAGTGGGAGTGAAAAAAATATTGTGTGAGGAATAAAAATGTTCTCCCTGTGTCAAAAAAATAGAGAGTTGATACACTTTTGAGAAAGAGATATGACCACCTTACAATATTGTATGGTCTGGTCCAAATTAAAACTAGATGGAAAGTTAAATTTTCATTATTGGGAACTTTTGATGGCTACACATTTGAGAGCTCATAATATTTGGAGTTTTGTTGTGTTGGGATTAGCGGAAGGAGCTGACGATACTAGTAGGAAAAGAGACCAGTTAGTGTTGTCACAGATTCACTAAGAAGTTGACTATTCCATTTTAGGCAAAATTGCAAATGCCAAAACTGCCAAATAAGCATGGAATATTTTAGAGTTGTCTTTACAAAGGAGTGGAGAAGGCCCAGAAATCCAAACTGGAATCTCTATGAAAGGAATACGAAAGGTATGAAATGTCTAATTTTGAATTCGTGGAACAATATTTTTCACATTATTATAAATCTTGTCAACAAGATGCGGGTGTATGGAGCAAACATCCCAAACAACAAGGTGGTGGGTAAAATTTTATGTACCATGCCGATGAAGTTTGATCATGTGGTGACTATGATAATTGAGTCCCACGACATAGACACCACGACAGTAGCAGGTATTAGGGAAGCATTGAAAGCCACATGAGCAGAATCTTGGGGAAGATAGAGAAAGTAAGTGAAGAAGCCGTAAAGAATTAGGTGGATCTCAACAATGTTAAGGAATCCAATCAAAGTGCAGAAAATAGAGGTTGGAACAATTTTAACAATATAGAGGAAGAGCAAATTTAAAAGGCAATGGTCGTGGAAGAAACAACAATTATGGGTCATTCGGCCAAGGAAGAGGTAGAGATACTTTTGGTGCTACTAACCGAGGAAGAGGCAGTGGTAACAATTACAAGGCTGAAAAATTTTACTTTTTACAATTGTGGAAAGTTCGGGCACAAAATTGCAAATTGTAGATTCAATCAACATGCAAATGTTGCGGAAAGTCAAAATATTGGTGATAATTCTAACACCCAACAAAGTTTATTTTTGGCTAGCAATTCATTTGTTGAGGATGAAAATATATGGTATTTGGATACTGGGTGTAGAAATCATATTGAAATATCAAGAATCACACTAAAAGGGGGGTTGGATATTATGTTAATCAAAGATAGTAGCCTTTTGGAAATAATGACTTTTATCACCAATTTAAAGGAATAGAAACAAATAGTGTCATCCACTAAGTTGAAAAGCAAGTTATGATGAGAAACAAAGTTTGATCATCCAATAATAAAAAAACAATGATTTTTCACAAAAGTTTTTCAGATAAACATTTGATGAGCAAGTATGTAAAGATATGCTTAAAAGAATACTTGATCAAATAGATTAAGAGAGAAGTAGAACACTTGGTTTATACTGATTCATTCAAATAGAGCTATGTTCAATTTTCCTTTACACAACTGTAAAAGGTTCCACTAATCAAAACTTTCATTACAAACAAGTATTCTATCTTGTCACTCCTAACACACCCTTAGACTCCCCCTAAATCTAAGAACACACAAGTATTGTTAAACACTAAATTACTCCTGACTTTCACAAACAAAAATTTGAATGAATACAATGGTTCAATAGCATTCAAAGAGTGGATAAACAATTAAACTCAATACAAATAACTTTGCTTAGCAAAGGATGAAAAAATTAAGTGTTGAGTGTGTCATCCACTAATTTAGTAGAGTTTTGCGTCAGAGAATTTGTGCTCATTTTTCACTTGATAATTTTTTCTTCTACATTTCTTGAGCAAGAGATGCCTTTTATATACTTTAGTGAAGAATTCGTTACAAGATCAATGTTGAGCCTTGATATGACCATTGTTTCACAGTTGGATAGAAACCAAGTAGTGCGCTCTTAATGGCGAGGATAGGAATAAAGATGCAGACAATTGAATGTGCTCATCTTCCATGATGAAAGCAACCCTTGAGGAATATTTCTCAAATTCCTTCTATGTTGTCATTTTCTTAAATTTAAATGCTAGCAATTTAAATAAAGAGAGGCAAAGCTAAAATTTGAAAAGCAAGAATGTGCATTTCCCTTTGTAGTTGACATTGTCCTATAGTACCTTTTTAGACATCACTTATGAGGATATAAAATAAGTGTATAAGTGATTTAAGTTTAATGGACACATATAAAAATAACTCACAATAAGTGGATGCAACTAATTTAATTATTAGAGTGGACACATACTTACTAGAGCTATAGATGTTGATTTAATTATAAGTAAGCTTTTTTACCAAGTAGGTCATATTCACTTAACAACTCATTAGTTCATCAACAATTTATACTCTGGTAATCATCAAAATCTATGATAGAATAGGTCGTCCAATGGTCAGTGAGTCATCCAGACCTAACACATGTGTGAGAAAAATGATTTATTTTCTACTTTAGATGAAATAATAAAATCTTTTGTTAAATTTGGAAACAATGCAAATATACCTATTATAGGGAAAGGCCAAATCACTATCAAAATTAAAGATGGTTCTCAAAACTTTATCTCTGATGTTTTCTATGCTCCTGGTCTTCATCACAATTTGTTGAGTATGGGACAACTCTTAGAGAAGGGACACAACATGCAAGTTTATCATGGCTACTACACATTGATTAACAGGAACGGAAGATTCATTACCAAGGTAAAGATGACTCCCAACCACCTATTCCCTTTCAAAATTCATCATAAAAAGTTTTTTTGCTTGAGTTTTATAATTCCAAATGATGATTGGTTGTGGAAAGTGTGTTTTGGACACTTTCACTTTTCTAGGTTGAATTATTTGTCAAGAAAAGATTTTTCTTTTGGTTTGTTTGTTGTGAATATTCCACTTCTTTCTCTCATTCAAATCGTGCATGAGACTTTCATCTCGCACGACTCCTAAGTGATAGAAGAAGGAGTTTTTTTTTTCAAAATATTTCAATTTTTATAGATGAGGCGTTATTTGATTAATGGTGTGTGTGAGACATGTGAGATTGGAAAGAAGCACCAAGAATATTTTCCAACTAGAAAGTCTTGGAGGGCGAAAAAACTGTTGGAGATAGTTCATTCAGATCTATGCTTGATTGAGATACCAACACATGGTGGTAGGATGTATTTTATCACTTTTATTCATGATTTTAATAGAAAGACATGATTCATTTTCTAAAACAGAAATCGGAAGCCTGTAATGCCCTCAAGATGTTTAAGGCGTTCGTAGAAAAGCAGAGTGGAAGCAAAATCAAAGTACTCAAAACAGACAGAGACCAAGAATAGCTCGCCTGTACAAATTTCTTTGAGCAACATGGAATTCAACATTAATTGACCACCAAATACACACCTCAATAGAATGGAGTCGTCGAAAGGAAGAACAAAACAATCATAGACATGGTGAGGTGCATGCTGAAGGCCAAACAAATGCCTAAGAAGTTTTGGGTGGAAGCAATTGCTATTGTTGTCTACATTTTGAGTAGGTTTCCAAAAAAAAGTGTTTGTGATAAGGCACTAGAGTAAACTTGGAGTGAAAGGAGACCATCAATTAGACACCTCAAAGTTTTTGGGTGCATAGCATACTCACATGTTCCAGACCAACTCAAAAAGAAATTGGATGACAAAGGATAAATATGTGTTTTCATTGGTTACAACATAGATTCAAAGGCATACAAGCATTATAATCCGGAGACAAAGAAGGTGATTATCAACCGAGACATGATGTTTAATGAAAAAGGCACATGGGATTGGTCCTAAAAGTCTCGACAAGAGCCAACACTGATTTCTGACAACTATGAAGAAAATGAAAGACAACAAGATCCAAAACTTGATGAACTGGAATCTTCTAGGAAGCCATAGACAAATTTTCATATGCCACCCAAGTATGAAGATTGTGTTATGTTTAATGACAATGATCCATCTGATGAGGAGATTATCAATTTTGCTTTATTTGTAGAATGTGAGCTAGTAATCTTTGAAGAAGCTGCAAGTGATGAGAATTAGAAGCGATGGATGATGAGATTCATGCTATAGAGAAGAATGATAAATAGGAATTGATAGATCTTCCAGCAGATAAAAAACCTATTAGAGTGAACTGAGTGTACTAGACAAAGTACAATCCCAATGGAAAGATTGACTGCTTTAAAACAAGGTTGGTTGCGAAAGGATACAAGCAAAAGCCAAGTATTGATTAATTAGAAGTATTTGCTCTTGTTGCAAGATAAGATACTATTCACATGATTATTTATCTTACGGTTCAAAATAATTGGACGATATATCAAATTGATGTCAAATCTACTTTCTAAATGGTACTTTTGGAAGAAGAAGTATACGTTGAGCACCTTGCAGGATATGTTGTTAGAGGAAAAGATGACAAAGTCTATTGATTGAAGAAAGCATTGTATGGGTTGAAGCAAGCACCAAGAGCGTGGTATAAGAAGATTGATTCCTATTTTGCGCAACAAGGTTTTGAGAAATGTCCTTTTGAGCACATTTTATATGTCAAATTTGTTGATCCTGGATATATTCTTGTTAGTGTCTTTATGTTGATGATCTAATTTTCACTAGCAATGATTCAAAGACGATTGCAGAATTCAGTGAGGCTATGATAAGATGTTTTGAGCTGACAGATTTGGGCCCAATGTCCTATTTTCTTGTTATTGAGGTCACTCAACAAAATGATGTAATTTTTATCTCTTAGAAGAAATATGCAGGTGATATTTTGATTGGAATTCTGACACATCTGACTGTGACTAGACCAGATATAGTCTTTGGTGTTGGCTTGCTCAACAGATGCATTGAAGAGCCACATGTTTGCCATTTGCAAGGAGTCAAAGATAATTCTTCGTTATATCAAAGGTACTCTGATTGATGGAATTTTTTATTCTAACAATACTAATGTGAAGCTTGTTGGATACACAGATAGTGACTAGGCAGGGGATGTGTAAACAAGAAAAAGCACGCCAGGGTACATATTTCATCTAGTTGTGGGTGCAGTATCATGATCATCGAAGAAACAACCAATTGTTGCACTTTCAACGGCTGAAGCATAATACATTGCAACAACTAGTTGTGCTACACAGGCAGTATGGTTGAGAAGAATTTTAGAAGTGATACATCGAAAGGAAAATTCTCCCACAATATTTTTTTGGCGACAAGTCTGCTGTTGCTTTGAGCAAGAATCCAATTTTTAATGGGAGGTCAAAGCACATTGATATTCGGTTCAACAAGATATGGGAGTTGATAACTGAGAAAGAAGTGGAGATTAATTATTCTCCAATTGAAGAGCATGTGGCAGATATTTTCACAAAGCCATTGAAGAGAGAATTATTCTACAAGTTGAAGAAGATGCTCAAAATGACACTTACTTTATTTAAGGGAGGCAATGTTGGTTAATTTTCATCAAGCAAGATGTTTTCTTAGTGCACCATGTATTGACAACACAATCTTTAATTTGCAATTAGGTGGCTGAGTTAGAAATATATTGTTCCGTTACTTGCTAGGTCTTAAGATTTTGTTACTTGGTTATTACGTGATGTAAAGAGAGTAATTCCAGGTTTCAGATTACTAGGTGGTTGCCTAGGTAGTTACTATACATTGTAACTATATTATCTCTTAAGGGGCACTTAGCATAGTGTTTATTATATATTATATATATATTGCATGTCATATGCCTATAAAAGGCCACAGGTTGTACGTAGTTGATATCAAGTGAGTAGTGAAAAATCAATTTTATTAGTTTGTGAAGTAATCTCTTTCTAGCTCTGTTATGAACGTGAGAGTGTGAAAAACAATTTTATTTTTGTCTCTCTCTCTCTCTCTATATATATATATATATTGAATTTTTGTTGTGCGTATGAGTGGTGTGTTGTGAGTTTCTATTATTAGTCCATTGATAAAGCTTGATAGTAAGAAGCTGAGGGATAAGATCTTGTTCCTCACGTGGACTTGGTTGAAGGCACTCCAAAAGGAGTTTTCTATCCCCTATCAGCAAGCCAACCCGAGAGCTTCTTTTTTCATTGATTAACTATTCGTTTGGATCAATTTGGGTTGCTTAGGTTCCGAGAGTGGCATCTTACTATATGTGACAGATTGCTAGTATAGAATAAGATTCTTCTTTCCTTTTTTGGGTTGGGTCGGTAGTGGATAGATTACATGACTTGCTTCGTCTGGGGTTCAATTATATTTGTAACACCTTGAAATTTCATCTTAATTGATTTTCTACACCGTGTAAAGTTACACTGTGAAAGACTAGAAAATGTAAGTTCACACTGTGTAAATTTACCCAGTGAATGTATGAATTTAAATTATTGATTGTATAATTCTAAGCCTTGAATTTCATGTTGTACATAAATATATAATAGGTATATGTGTTTGGTTTGACATAACTTGCCAAAGATATGAAAAATGTCTAAGCGAAAATTTCATTTGTGAAAGAATTGTATTGTGTATTGAGTGACAATGTAATTTAGCTATGTGAGAGTGTACTCTTAGCAAGGTCCACTCTGATTACACATAATCAAGAAAGGTTAACATGTCTATCTAGGAGATTAGGATAGGATTTACCACTTTTAGTAAATGCATAACTTCCATTTTTGATTTAAGCCAATTGTAACCATTTTTGGTTAACATTTCAAAAGGTTGAATGCACTAACATGGTATAGTGTTGCGCGCTAACGCGCTTGATACGGCAAGTGCACCGATCGTTAACAAGTAATAAAAGTGAGTAAGTGAGTATCGTCTCCACAGGGATTGGGATAATTTTCACAATAATATTAATTCTAAATTATTGGAATATAAAATAAAATAAATAAAGACAAAGAAATAGTTGTTGATGTTGGATGATTGTAGGTTGAATAA
>PYAF01005183.1:153651-174440 GCA_007407185.1 Glycine tomentella
TTTTCTGGTTTATGGATCTAATTTGATTTCTTAATTTAATTCTTCGCAGTGGTCTTCTGGAAGTAAGATAGTTTAATTGATTCTTTAATTAAACAAACTTTGGGAATATAATTCAAACAAAAGATTTACTTTGGACTGATTTTATCTTTTTATGTTTTGAATTGTAAGTTGGTTGTGATTGTGTGATCACTGATGCACATTTAATTTTACGAACAATTGGAAAATAAAGGAAATTATCTTTCTCTCTCACATTTAAAGTAGGGGATGCTGATTCAAAAGGAGTCACTTGAAGATGAACAAAGATTCAAGCTCAGATGTTTTGTGCTTTCAACATGCCTTGAAGACTTGGAAATCAGTTTGTGATTGTTGTAAAGGGAAGAAGCTATCTCTGATGATCCAGTGTGCATATCATTCACTTAGGATTGTTAGATTATGTGTTAATATAAAAGCAATTGATAATTAAGGCTAGTTTAAAACCAAGTTTTTGGAAAAATAAGGTTATGTTGATTTAATCGATTACAGATAGATAGGAATCGATTATTTTGTTCTTTGTCCCTTCTGGAAAACCTTCTAAGAACAATGTAATCGATTATATATCGGATTAATCGATTACCTAGGCTAAAATTGAAATATTGAACTCTCTGTCTTAATCGATTACAGAAGGTCGTAATCGATTGTATACTATGTCTGTGTCAAACATGCTTTGCGGATTTAATCGATTACCAGAAACAGTAATCGATTACATTGTACAAACTGCTTTATGAAGCTCCCTGACTTAATCAATTACTAAGAGCCGTAATCAATTACATAGTGCATTTGAAAATGTAGAGCTTCCTGTTTTAATCGATCACGTGACGGGATAATCGATTATTATGTTCATAGCTCAAACCAGAATGAATCTTAAACACTTTAATCGATTACATTCTTGAATTAATCGATTACATATGCTAAATAATCGATTACAGGAGCGTATATAATCGATTATTTTCAGTTAGAAGTCTGTTATAAATAGAACCCTTTGCTCTGCTATGTTACTAAATTGAGAAATTCGAATTCTGAGTATTCATAAGCGTTCTTAACATTCTATTAGTGATTTTTCTGGGTTCACAAAGTTCTTGCCTTCACCAAAATTCATATGGATTATTGATTGATTGAGTGAAGCAAATTTTTTTTTCAAAGCTTGAGGAAAGGGATGTTCTAAGTTTGTAAATCTTTCTTCAACCTGGTGAATCATTCATATGCATATTGTTCATTGGATCATCAGGTGACTTCTTTCCTTAATCTTTGAAGTTGTAAATCTATTTTTAATTTCTGTAGTGATTTGTCTATTGTAAATGGGTTTCTTGCTTGTTAACTAGAGATAGAGTTTCTCTGGGGGTTTGCTGAGTAGTGTTCTCAGTGGGTTGTCTCTAAGAATCTCATAGTGTTTTAGATTTCTGAACTTTATCTAGGGTTGATAAAGAAAGGTTTTGTAATAACTTGTAAGAACAGATATTTGCAATAGTGGAACTCCATTCTAGAGTTGAGTGGAAGAAACTGGATGTAGCTTCATAGTTTTTGAAGTAAAGTTGATCTTTATTCTCTTCTTATCATCTCAATATTGCTTTGATTTGTGAATCATATTCTTTGCACAATAAGCTTTCCATTTGTCTATTGATTTTCTTGACAGAGGAATTTGATTGAATATAAAGATTCTTGATTTCAAAAGTTTTTTTTATAAAGATCTTGTGGAAACTCTGATAGTAAAATTTTTAAATACCAAGGTTCAACCAATTCACCCCCTTCTTGGTTGTATTGAAGTATTCCTATCATTTTCAGGGGATGGCAGCAGTTATTCATGAACAAATACACAAAAATGGAAGAAGAATTTTTTTAGAATGTCAAGAACTTGAGTGTGCACCACACCATTTTTGAGCTTTCATTGTGCTTTAATTCTTGGTAATACAAACTATTAACCTTTTGCTTACTGCTCTTTAAACAATGGAAGGTAGAATCTTCAGTTCAGATATTTAGGCCTGATAATCAGTAAAGCCCATTATAAATTAATAAGTTAATAACAAATACATAAGTCCTTGTATGTAGTGAAAGTTAAAAAACCTAATGAATAAGCTAATGTTACTTAATATGATTGTGGCTTTACTTGATTAGTTTTTTTCAACCTCAATTTTTTTGGAAAATTATTTAAAATGCATTCTGATGTTTTAGTAAATTTACCTTGAAAGAATGATTCTTATAAATTGCAGAATGCTTCTGCAGTCTGATATTGTCCCTGTTGGTGAAGATCAAAAGAAGTATTTGGAGTTGACCTGTGACTTGGCTGAACGGGTTAATAATTTTGATCATAGTTGTTAGAAAATTGGTTGAATGTGTTTTTACTTTGAAGGATAGCATAGATAGAATGTATGATGAGTGAGATAGTAATGAGAATATTGGGTAAGTATAGAAAAGTGGGAACTTAGTTTACAAGAGAACTAGTGTTTTTATTTTTGCATGCTTGCTTGTTCACTTTTCTTGCTTTCATAAACTACAAGGCTTTGGGGGTATTTATAGGAGTCTCTACCTCCTTAACATGTGGTCTACATTTGTTTATCTAGAAAGCTCTATTCTAGGTTATTCTACAACTACTAAGTCTTTCTAGAATAATCTACATAAGTACATTTTTTTAATGTCTTTAGATTCTTCTAAATGCCTCTAGATTCTTCTGTTAATTTCTTCAAGCTTCCATAAGTTTCCAGAAGCTTTTATAAGTGTCCATAAGTTTCTAGAAGGTTACATAAACTTCCATAAGTTTTTAGAGTATTCTAGAAATGTGCAACATTTTCTAATACTCCTCCTTGATGCGTATTTCTATAACTCCAATTATATCTCTTAGTAATTCAAACCTTGATCTTGGTAGTGCCTTTGTGAAAATGTCTGCCAGTTGTTCTTCAGTTTTGCAGTACTTAAGCTCTATTTCTTTGTTTGCTTTGGCTTCCCTAATGAAGTGTGTAATGACCCACCATGTCGTTACTGTATCTCTACTCTTAACCCTCTTAACCATAACATTAATCTTAACTTTTGTTAAAAAGAACACCCCTTTTTAATTCTCAATGAAAACTGTAGTAGATCTTTCGCGAGCACATGATGACCATCAACATAGGAAATGTACGTAACCAAAGGTACGCATGAGGCATTTCAAATATATATTTACATAAAGCATAATTTAATTACAGATACAAAAGACTATGTCCAAAATATATCAAGTGTTTTACGAATGAAGTAAGGAATTAAACGTCGGGGTGTAATTAGCAAAACACGGGTATGACTATCAAATCAAGGGTACATCTAGCAAAATACAACTCCTGCCCGAGATCTAGTCCATCGACATCCCAGCTATTCGACGGCTCCAACCCAAAAGGTGATCATCTTCCTGGTCACCTACTGCTGTCCATATGCTCACACGAACACGGTTCGTGATCATCACAGGTACCAAACCATCCGATACAACAAAGCAAGGGTGACTTCATTATGTAAAACAACAAGCAAAAGATAACATTAGTTAAGGAATACAGTCAAGCGTTAGAATATCACCACAAAATTCAGGTTTTTCAACACGCAACCAATCATGAACAGGCATCCAGAAACATTCCACAAGTCGACTTAAATAAAACTACCTAGCATGATGCATGTTCCTGTCTTAACTCTCAATCATGCAATGTGGTACGATCCCGGAAATAGGCTAAATCCATGGTCTAAATGATCGTTGTAGTTGACATCGGGGTCACTCTGTTGTGCACAGGACTTACCCCCCCGAGGTGATCAACCAACGGGTGTCATAAGGATCTCCCTACAGATGTGGCCCCCCAATACTTCATGTACTATTACAGTCAATCATCCTATTTCCGTCATGCAAATGAAGTATGTCTCTCATGGGCGCCATCAACGTATGACCTGACACAGGAACTTCTCGCCCTGGCTAGGATCTCCACACCCTCCCATGTTACATACACACACTGCCCCAAACGAGGGCCGCCCCAACACGGGCTACAAACACGTATGTCTCTCATGGGCACCATCAACGTATGGCCTAGCACAGGAACATCCCGTCCTTGCTAGGATCTCCATACCCTCTCATGTTACATACACACACTATCCCAAACGAGGGCCGCTCCCACATTGGCTCATCAACACATTGACCGTGGTCCTTGTGAGGTTCACCACTGGTCCCGACATCTCACGTTCTTCATGCACACATGCATGCCGCGTAACCCGCTTAACTCGGCCTACCCATCCCGGTGGCCGACATAAAAACCAAGGGTGTAACACATGTATACAACTCGACCGACCCTTCCCGGTACTCAGCACCTTCATGAACACTTCTGCAAAGTGTCTTGGGAGCCTTTCAGCATCAAAATGTCAACTTCACACACATGCATGGGGAGTTCTTACAACATCAACTCCCCCTTTAAGAACACCACACTAGAACATCATTAACATCAACACAAAAACCAACCAACGAACATAAAGCGTAACCCATTACATCCACTCAAAGGCATGTTTTCTGGAAAACAACACACACACAAAGACATGCAACCATCGCCATGGTTGGACTCCCTGGTCCTCAACCATGTTACCTAAGGCTATTATCAAACATAATAAACTCCCTTACCTAACCAGGAGTTCATTCATGAGCTTCACGTTGTGTTGTCCTAAGCTTTTGTTCCGGCCACGAGGTCCTTCTTGACGTTGGGATTTCGTGGCAGCGACGGTGAGTTGAAGGTGACGCAGAAGGGTTGGGGAAGAAAGGTTTCTGGGCGTGAGTAAGCTTGGAAGGAAATGAGAGAATATGCAAAGGAGAAGAATAGAAGAAAACACGCTTCTACTGCACGCTCCTGTGCTTAAGTACTCAGCTGACAGGGAAAGTTTGCCTTTTGTGCAAACACAACAACCGCAAGTTTACAAGGACAACTATCAACCATTAACACACATACCAAAGCATGGGCACTCAAGATAGCAATTATCAAATAAAACATACAATAAAACATATAATTAATCACTATAACGCACACATAAACGTTCAACTTAGCAACTTATAATCCGGGGTGTTACAAAGTGATATTTGATATTGATGTGTTTAGTTCTCCAATGAAATACATGATTCTTTGTCATTGCTATAGTGGACTTGCTATCACAATATATCTCTATCGCTTGATTTTGCTATTCTCTCATGTCTTCAAGTATGCGCTTGAGCCATATGGTTTGACTTGTAGTTATAGTTGCTGCTATATATTTTGCTTCTGCTTATGATTGAGCAAGTGTTGTTTGCTTTTTTGATGCCCAAGAGAATATTCCATATGCCATAGTTCTTTGTTCCTTGCAAGTATCGTAATACTCGTTTTGCTGCTCCATAGTGATCTTGGTTTGGACTCTGCATGAATCTTGATAATAGACTAGTAGCGTACATAATATCATGTCTTGTAGCTGTTAGATAAAGCAGGCTTCCAACGAGGCTTCGGAATTGTGTTATCTGCACTTGGTGTGCCATCATCCCTTGTTAATCCTTCGTTGCTATCTAGCGGAGTAGCTACTTTCTTGCAACCTTCCATCTTGAATTGCTTCAAAAGATTAGTAGTATACTTCTTTTGTGAGATAAAGATACCTTCTTTTGTTTGAGCTATCTGTATTCCAAGAAAATAGTGCATTAGACCAAGGTCTGTCATCTTGAATGTCTTCATCATATCTTCTTTTTATTCTTGGACCATCTTCTCATTGTTTCTTGTATAGATAAGATCATCAACATATAAGGAGACAATAAGTGTGTCAATTGTACCTTGGTTCTTTATCTATAGTGTTGGCTCACTTTTACTCCTCCTGAATCCTTTCTCAATGAAGTAACTGTCTATTCTACTATACCACGCTCACAGAGCTTGCTTTAGGTCGTAGGGTGCTTTCTTTAACTTAAGAACTTTGTCTTCTTGACCATTTACCACGAACTCTTGAGGTTGCTCCACATAAATTTCATCTTCAAGGTATCCATTGAGAAATGCAGACTTTACATCTAGTTGGTAAATCTTCCATTTCTTTTGTGCAGCTAGTGCAATCAAAGCCCTAATTGTATCAAGCCGTGCGACTGGGGCAAATGTCTCATTGTAGTCGATGCCGAACCGTTGAGCATATCCCTTGGCAACTAGTCTTGCTTTATGTTTTTGAATTGAGCCATCTGGGTTAAGTTTTGTCTTGTAAACCCACTTAACTCCAATGACTTCTTTCTCTTGAGGAAGATCCACTAGCTCCCAAGTCTCGTTCTTCTCAATCATCTTTATTTCTTCTTCCATAGCTTTTCTCCATACTTCTTGCTTTGAAGCTTCTTCATAGTTTTCTGGCTTGGCGATTGTGAAATTGCATACTTGGTAGATCTCTGACAATGACTTAGTTCTCCTTGGTGTCAACTCTGGAGGTGAGTCAAGTGATTCTTCCACTGTTGCTTGTGTTAGTGATCTTGGTTGCTCATTATCTTCTTTATCTTTTGGTGGTTCTAGTAAGTTGATATTCTTTCTTTCAACTTGTTGAGCCTCGCGGTTGTAGAAAGCATCTTCATCGAACTTTACGTCTCGACTGATGATTAACTTCTTTGTTCTTAAGCTATAGACTCGATAGCCTTTTGATTGGGTGCTATAGCCTAAGAAGATTCCTTTTTATGCTTTCTCATCTAGCTTGCCTCTTTTTTCTTTCGGAATGTGGGTGTAGCAAATACAACCAAAAACTCTAAGATGTTTTGCTGATGGCTTTTGTCCACTCTAAGCTTTGACTGGTGTCTTGTCTTGAGCGACATTGCTTGGACATTTATTAAGAAGATAGACTGTTGTACTTACTGCCTCTGCCCAAAAAGATTTTCGAAGACTTTTCTCCATTAGCATAGATCTTGCTGCCTCCATTCCTGTTCTATTCTTTCTTCCTGACACACCATTTTGTTATGGTGCATATCCAACTGTAAGTTGATGCTCCATGCCTTCATCTTCGTAAAACTAGTTGAATTCACTAGAGGTGTATTCCTTGCCTCTGTCACTTCTTATCTTCTTTATGTTGTAGCCACTTTGCCTTTCGACCCGAGTTTTGAATTTCTTGAAAATATTGAAGACTTGTGATTTTTCTCTTAAAAAATAAACCTAAGTCACTCCAGTGTAGTCATCAATGAAAAGATTGAAGTACCTGTTTTGATTATTTGATGGAGTATGCATTGGGCCACAAACATTTGTATAGAATAGCTCCAACGGTTCTTTGACTCGCCTTGAATTTCCTGATGGAAAAGGTTGTCGATGTTGTTTCCCGAGCACACACCCCTCACAAATGTTGGTGTGCTCCATTATTGGTGGTAGATCTCTAATCATATTTTTCTGTTGAAGAATTTTCAATCCTTGTAGATTGAAATGCCCGAATCTTTCGTGCCATAGCCATGACTCATCCACTTGCGCCTTCATTGCTGCATCACTTGCATATCTCCATTGTATTGGAAAACAACGATTCTCTTTCATTTTGATTTTTGCAATTAAGAGAGATTTATCCTGCTTATCATAAATTTTGCAAGAATCTCCCTCAAAATGCAAGGAGTAGCCTTTTTCCATCATTTGGCCGACGCTCAATAAATTTTGATATATGTGAGGGACCAAGAGTACATCGTTGATGTATCTTTTCCCCTTTTTGGTTTCAATGGCAATAGTGCCTCTTCCCGTTTCCTCCATAAAATCCCCATTGCCAATTTTTATTTTTGTCGTGATTTTATCAAGACTATATAGAAAATATTTTCATCCTTCATCATGTGATTACTGCAGGCATTATCCAAATACCATGTATCCTTTATTTCTTTTGTTGTATCTTGGGAGACATAGAAGAGAACATTCTCCGACTCTTGTTCTTCAGAGAAATTAATTTGATGATTTAGTTTTAAGCGACAAACCTTTTCTACATTTCCGAACTTCTTATAATTCGGCACTGTGGTTTTCCTTTAAACCAACAGTCCTTCTCCAAGTGATTATTTCTTTTACAAATGCCACATGGAGGAAACTTTCCACCTCTTTCTTTATGTTTTTCTTGATTCTCATTGTTCCTAGAATTTTTATTTGACTTTCTCCCACCATCTTTAAATTTCTTAGATTGCCTCTTGATTTTAGATTGAAAGGCATTTTTTGTATTGCTTTCAAATTGTCTTTCTTATCTTTTTTCGTGAGCCTCTAAAGAACCCATTAATTCTGCAGTTGTTAATTCATCTATATCTTTTGACTCTTCTATAGCTGCAATAATGGGATTGTATTTTTTTGTGCATGTAATTAAAATTTTTCCAACAACTTTATTTTTTGGAATATTATCTCCATAGGATCTTAATTGATTTACTACTTCTTCAATTCTAGAATAATAATCCCTAGCAATCTCAATCATTCATTTTTAAATTCTGAAACTTCCTTCTTAAAGTTTGGAGATTACAAGTGCGTACCTTTTGAGATTCTTGAAACTCCTCTTGCAACTTATCCCATGCTGCTTTGGCACTAGTAGCTCCCATAATTCTTGTAAGGAATTCATCTCCTAGGCTTAGTTGAAGAGCGAGCAATGCTAGAGAATCTTTTTGTTCATTCTCCTTCAATTCCTTTCTCTGTGCTACAAATAGAGTGGAGGTATCTTTAGGACTAGTATATCCCTTAGTAATGATATTCCACAAATCTTGAGCACGGAAATAGGTCTTCATTTTGATGACCCAAAAATCATAGTTTTCACCATGAAACGTTGGGATTGGAATGGATGAGCGGATGTTATCTGCCATAGTAGCAGATTGATAGAAGAATGCCCTATATTAATTGAACAAAGCTCTGATGCCACTAAAGATAGTTGTTAGAAAATTGGTTGAATGTGTTTTTACTTTGAAGGATAGGATAGATAGAATGTATGATGAGTGAGATAGTAATGAGAATATTGGGTAAGTATAGAAAGCTGGGAACTTAGTTTACAAGAGAACTAGTGTTTTTATTTTTGCTTGCTTACTTTTCTTGCTTTCATAAACTACAAGGCTTTGGGGGTATTTATAGGAGTCTCCACCGCCTTAACATGTGGTCTACATTTGTTTATCTAGAAAGCTCTATTCTAGGTTATTCTACAACTTCTAAGTCTTTCTAGAATAATCTACATAAGTACATTTTATTCAATGTCTCTAGATTCTTCTAAATGCCTCTAGATTCTTCTCTTAATTTCTTCAAGCTTCCATAAGTTTCCAGAAACTTCTATAAGTGTCCATAAGTTTCTAAAAGGTTCCATAAGCTTCCATAAGTTTCTAGAGTATTATAGAAATGTGCAACATTTTCTAATAAATTTATATGGAGGAAGAAAGTGGAAGAAATTACGCGGGTGAGTCATTGTTTGTAAACTGGATGTAAAAACCATCCATAAGATGGGGTTGAAATTATTTGTAGTTTCTTTTATAGATTTTGCATTGGGCTTGACCGTTTTTTCTTTTATTTTGTTCATTTATGACAACCGAGGTGGTACTATAATTAATTCAGGTTATATTTCATCCCATTTAAGAAAGGTAATGAATCATAATGCAACGAAAATGTATTCTTTTCTTACATCACTTTCTGGGATGTAGGTTCCAGATCCCCTTATTGATAGAGTGCTTTTAGTTGAATATTTTTCTATCCTTCTTAGCTTATTTGACCTCTCTTGGACCTTTATTTTTCTATTCTAATTCAGTTTTTGGGCCTAGGCAAGTAAGTGGGCTTAATTACTAATTGTTGCGTATTTTCGGATTTTTTCTCACTTAATGTATCTGACTTGTGCAGGACCTATAGGGTGCTACCGATCTCTGAATGGAGCGTTCTAGGAGTACCTGGAAAGATAACGAAAAGATCTACAAGTTTTCTAGAAATAGCTTGAGGCCAATTCTATCATTTAGAGGGTCATTTTAAGCTTGGAAGTTAGTGCCTCTGCACTTGTAACTTTGGGCTGCGAATTTGACTTTCATGGTTGTAAATAGCAAATAATTAGATTGTTGGGTTTGTTTGTGGCCCATTTTAATTTCAGAACTCAGTCACTACATATATTAGTGACTTTAGTGAAACTTGGGCACCACTCTTTACATTTGAATAAACAAGTTTTATATTTCCTTCCTTTAGTTTTTTAGATCAAAACCCTTGCTCTCATTTTCTCTCTACTGTTCTTCCTTGTTCTTCATTTTCATTTTGCTGTGCTTCCATTTTCGTGCAACCATTTCATGGGGATTTCATTGATGATGATCATGGAAGGCTAAATCACCAATCAATCCAAGGAACCAACCCAAGCACAAGGAGAATTAGAGTTCTGGTTTAGTATTTCGAATCCTATGTGGAATGTTCATCTTCTTCTTCAATTGCTATTTTGTTTTCATGATTATGAATGCGTTTAGGATTGAAAGCGGATTAGGTTATGGATTCATGCCTAATTTCGAATATTAATCAGAGAATAATTGGATGATATTTCAATTAGGGTTGTGGTTTCAATTAAATTAGGGGTTAATTCGATTGAACAACTTCTAATGAGATTGAATGAATGTTCATGATAGGATAAATTTCTGAGAATGATGATGATTCAAATTGCTTGGTGAGGTGAACTGGATTGATGTTTTTAATTCTATTTTACATTACTCCTTTTGAATTCTGTTAGTTTCTGTGTTGCTTTTTAATTTTAGTTTACGTTTTTGCATGTTTTAATTGTTGCACACCAATTGTTTGATAAAACCCCCCTTTTTAATATTAGTGATTTGAAGCTAGAACCATATTGATAAGTGTCTCTGAGTCGACCTAGGTTAATCCTATTCTACAGAATTAGCTTAGTAAAATTGTTTTGGTGCGTGTCGACAACGTGTTATCAAAACTGGCGCCGTTGCCGGGGACACGGTTCATTGTGTGCTAGCTTTAATTCACTGTAATTAGTTTATAGAAATAGTAATATATATATATATATATATATAAATATTTACATACATTCACTGCATATTAACATTCTGTTGCATAATTGCACTTTGTCACATATTTGCATTATTGTTGCTGTGCATTATGAAGTATGAATGGTGTAGTTCATGTGTGCTGTCAAAAAACAGAGAAAACAGAGTAAAAAAACAGAGTAGTAGTAGGGAGAAAGTAGTGTAGTGTAGTTGTTTTTGTAGTGTCATTTTGCTGTCCCAAAATTTTTTCAACTTGTGCAGTTTGAATTGCGATTTGTTCCCCAAGGTTTATCCCCCATTTTAAACAAAAACAACCCCTTTGGGGGTTGGGTACGGAATTTTGGACCAGTTTTTATAATTCGAACTCTAAGTAGGAGTTTTGGACCAGTTTTTATAATTGTCGCAGGGATATTATGGTAATTTCATAGCAAACTATCTCGGAATTGGTTGAAATTTTACCAGAAGGTGCAGAAAATTCATATATCAAGTTGAACCAGTTATGGAATAACATGTTCACCAGGGGTCCAAATCGCCAAATTCCATCGTTTAGGCCATTTTTTAGGCGATTTTCAAATTTCATGCTTTTTAAAAATCACCAAAAAAATCACAAAAATCAATCATGATTTTTAGACATTCACTGTTATTTTTTTTTTAGATTTTTTCAAAAATTTTTAGGTCAGTTTTCCAATTTCTATTTCATTTCAGCATATATAGTTAGTAGTGTCCTAATAGCATAGTTGTTTGGTATTTCTGTGTTGTCTGTGTTTATTGTTCCTTATGAGCTGAACTGTGTATGACTAGGTCCACATCAAGTGAACTACATTCATTTGATCCTGAGATAGATAGGACATTGCACATATTAAACAGACAGAACCCTAGGTTAGATGACTTAGATGACTTTGATAGTGTAGTTTTAGACAGTAGTGTAGTATCTTCTAACTTTGATTCTGAATCTGCTTCTACTCCTTCTACTTCTACACATTCTGATATCATGGCTGAAAACAACCTAACTCTTAAGGAGTTAGCTACACCAGATGTTGTTTACCAACCTTGGTGTATTCAATATCCTGAGACTGAGGTCAGTTATGAGTTGAAATCTGGACTAATCCATTTGCTTCCTAAGTTTCATGGACTTGCTGGTGAGGATCCACATAAACACCTTAAGGAGTTTCATGTGGTGTGTTCCACCATGCGACCACATGATGTTCATGAGGATTATGTCAAGATGAAAGCATTTCCTTTCTCTCTGGATGGTGTTGCTAAGGACTGGTTGTACCTTCAACCAAATCCTATCACCACTTGGACTGACATGAAGAGAAGATTTTTGTAGAAATTCTTCCCTGCTTCTAGAACAGCATCCATTCGAAAGGAAATTTGTGGCATAAGGCAGTTTCCTGGAGAGTCTTTGTATGAGTATTGGGAGAGATTCAACAAGCTGTGTGCTACTTGTCCTCACCATCAAATCAGTGAGCAATTACTGATTCAATATTTTTATGAAGGATTGATGTTGATGGATAGGAGTATGATAGACACAGCTAGTGGAGGAGCTCTGATGGACAAGACCCCTCTTGCTGCAAGGCAGTTGATTTCTAACATGGCAGCCAACTATCAACAATTTGGTGCTAGAGTTACAACAACTAAGGTGATGGCTGCAAATGAAGCTTCTGTCTCTATGGTTACTGATAACCAGAGATTGGAGAACAAATTGACTGAGTTGACATCCCTTGTGAGGAAGCTTGCTATTGGGCAGCAACAGAATGTGATGGCAACCAATCAACCAAGGCTCTGTGGTATCTGTTGTGCATCTGATCTTCCCACAGATGCATGCCCCACTCTCCAAGAGACAGAACAGCCTGCTGAAGTTTCTGCCATGCAACCTGGCCAATCATTCAGACCTCAACAGTAGTATAATCCTTACTCCAACACTTATAATCCTGGTTGGAGAGATCATCCAAATTTGAGGTATGGTCCTGGCCCACAACAACAACAACCCTTTAGACCTCCACAGCAACCTTTTCAGCCTGCCACCACTAAATACCAACCTCCTCCTTTTAGACAACAACCACAGTTCCAGCAACCTGCACCTGCACCTACACCTACACCTCCACAACCTGTGCAGTCCAGTTCTGGACCTTCCTTGGAGGACTTAATGAAGCAAATGGCAACCATCAATCTCCAATTTCAACAAAATGTCATTGCCACCATCCAGGACCTGCAGACTCAGATTGGACAGTTAGCTACAACTGTCAACCAAATGCAACAGCAAGGTTCTGGTAACTTTCCAGCACAACCAGTTGTTAATCCAAAGAATGTGAGTGCCATTACCTTGAGGAGTGGCATGGAGCTTCCAGATGCTGGTGCTAAAATTGATATTCGTGCTGGTAAAAAAGTTGATGATGGTGCCAAAACAGATTCTGCACCAAAACAGATTCTTACCTTTTCCTTCTAGAGCCATTCCTGCAAAGAAAATAGTGGACCTTGATTCTGATCTGCTTGAGACTTTCAGGAGGGTGGAAGTAAACATTCCCCTCCTAGATGCCATCAAACAGATTCCAAAATATGCAAAGTTCTTGAAGGATTTGTGCACCCACAAGAGGAGGCTTAAGGGAAATGAGCAAGTGAAGATGGGCAGAAATGTTTCTGCACTGATACAGGGTAAAGTTGTTGATGCCATCCCACTATCCACCTTGCCACCAAAGTGCAAGGATCCTGGCACTTTCTCTGTCCCATGCACCATTGGAGATATTACTTTTGCAGATGCCTTGTGTGATCTTGGAGCCTCCATTAATGTCATGCCCACATCAGTTTAGAGAGCACTACACCTTGGTGAGATGAAACCCACTGGTATTGTCATCCACTTAGCCAACAGGAGTGCTGCAATTCCACTTTGACTTATTGAAGATGTGCTGGTGCGAGTAAATAATCTGATCTTCCCAACAGATTTTTACATTTTGGATATGAAGAATGAGTCTCCCAGCCATGGTCCCACATTAATCCTAGGGAGACCATTCTTGATGACAACAAGGACTAAAATTGATGTGCATGCAGGAACTGTTTCTATGGAGTTTGGTGATGACATTGTTCAGTTCAACATTTTTGAGGCTATGAGACATCCTGCAGAGGAGCATTCTATTTTTCTCCTTGATATCATTGATGTTGCAGTTGATAGTGTAGATATTTCTGATTTCGTTTCTGATTTCGTTTCTGATTTTTCTGATCTTTCTTCTGACTTTTCTGACTTTGATCTTGGTTCTTGTAATTGTACCTGTGGTGATTCTGCTGCCGTGTGTAGCATTTGTGCGAAAATTTCCTCCGCACTTCACTCTGATTGTGTTCCAGGTACAGATACAAGTTCTGAACCTACTATCCCACTTTCCTCAGCTTCTAGTCTTCCCTTACCTTCTACTATTCAGCCCCCTTCCTTGGAGCTGAAGTCACTACCTAAGCACCTTAAGTATGCATATTTAGATGATGCTCAGAAGCTCCCAGTCATCATTTCTAGTAGTCTGCCACTGGAGCATGAAGAAAAGTTGATGCATGTTTTGAGAGGCCACAAAAAGGCCATTGGATGGACACTTGCTGATCTTCTTGGAATTAATCCTTCCATCTGCATGCATCAGATACTTTTGGAGGATTATTCTAGACCAGTGAGGTAGCCACAGAGGAGGCTGAATCCCACTATTCTTGATGTGGTGAAGAAGGAAGTGACAAAGCTACTAGCTGCAGGGATCATCTATTCCATCTCTGATAGCACTTGGGTTTCACCTGTCCAAGTGGTTCCTAAGAAGTCGGGTCTCACAGTTGTGAAGAATCAAGATAATGAGCTGATTTCGACTAGAGTGGCCAATAGTTGGTGAGTTTGTATTGATTACAGGAGACTCAACCAGGCCACTCGCAAGGACCATTTCCCTCTCCCTTTCTTTGATCAAGTTTTAGAGAGGTTGGCAGGTAAATCACATTACTGCTTTCTTGATGGTTTTTCTGGTTACATGCAAATCCACATTGCACCAGAGGATCAACATAAGACCACATTCACTTGTCCATTTGACACATTTGCTTACACCCGGATGCCTTTTGGCCTATGCAACGCACCTGGTACCTTCCAAAGGTGCATGGTAAGCATTTTTTCTGATTTATTAGAGAGTTGCATGGAGGTGTTTATGGATGATTTCACTGCTTATGATTCCTCTTTTGATGCATGTTTGGATAGTCTCTCTAGAGTGCTTGACCGATGTATTAGTACTAACCTTGTTCTTAACTTTGAGAAATGCCATTTCATGGTACATGAGGGTATAGTCCTAGGACATTTGGTCTCTAGTAGAGGTATTGAGGTCGATAAGGCCAAAATTGATGTGATTACCTCTTTGCCTTACCCCGCTTCTGTCCGGGAAGTACGTTCTTTTCTTGGACAGGCAGGTTTTTATAGGAGATTCATTCAGGATTTCAGTAAGATTGCATTGCCATTGTCCAAGCTTCTCCAAAAGGATGTAGACTTTACATTTGACCAGCCTTGCAAAGAGGCATTTGAGGGATTGAGGAGGAAGCTGACTACCTTTCTCATCATGCAGCCGCCAAATTGGGAGCTTCCCTTTGAGCTGATGTGTGATGCCTCTAATTATGCACTTGAGGCTGTGTTGTCCCAAAGAGTTGGTAAACTATCCCATATCATTGCTTATGCTTCACGCACTCTAGATGCAGCCCAAGTTAACTACACCACCACTGAGAATGAGCTTTTGGCTATTGTTTTTGCTTTAGATAAATATAGATCCTACTTGCTTTGCTCCCATATCACTGTCTTTACTAACCATGCAGCTTTGAAATACCTGTTGAAGAAGCCTGATACTAAACCTAGATTGATCAGGTGGATGCTTCTTCTTCAGGAATTTGACATTGAGATTAAGGACAGAAGTGGTGCAGAAAACTTGGTTGCTGATCACTTGAGCAGGATTGAGGGACCTCTTGAGTCCTTTCCCATTCGTGATAATTTTCCTGATGAGCATTTGATGCATTTGCATTCATCGCATGTCACACCTTGGTTTGCTGACATTGTTAATTTACTTGTTGCATCTGTTGTTCCACCTCATGCATCTAGGTCCCAAATAGCTAAACTTAAGAGTGATGCTAAATACTATATTTGGGATGATCCTTATTTGTGGAGGTTTGGTAGTGACCAAGTGATCTGAAGGTGTGTGCCTGACCATGAAATTCAGTCTATTCTTCAGTTTTGTCATGGCACACCTACCGGAGGTCATTTTAGTCCTCAGAGGACCGCTAGAAGGGTATTAGACTATGGATTCTTTTGGCCCACCTTGTTTAGAGATGCTCATCACTTTACCACCACTTGTGAGTAGGGGTGGAAATGGGCCAGGCTGCCTATCAGGGGCCTTTGGCCTGACCTATTTAAAGCCTAGCTCGGCCTGACTTGTTTATTATAAAGGCCAGGTTAAGGCTTTTTGAAAAACCTGTTTAAATAAAAAGGCCGAGCTCAAGCTTTAAAAAAAGCTTATTAGGCCTATCAGGCTGGCCTATTTATATATATATATATATATATATTAAAACTTAAAAATAATATATTTATTTTTTAAAAATATTTTTTATTATGAAGGTGGATGATCAATCACTTTAAGAAATCACTTTGAAAATCTCATAAATGATTAAGAGAAACATATTTATAACTTATAGGATCATATTTGATAATTTATAAGAAAAACATATCTATTATGTTATTTTTTATTTTTATTTATTTATTTTTATTTAATCAGGCTTTGTATACAGGCTTCCAGGCCAGGCCAGGCCTTTATACAGGCCAGGCTCAGGCCTTAATAACTTATTCTTAACAGGTAACAAGTCAGGCTTAGGCTTAATAATAGTAATGCGGGCCAGGCTCAGGCCTATCAAAGCCTAGCCTGGCCTGGCCTATTTCCACCCCTACTTGTGAGCAGTGCCAGAGAGCAGGAGGCACAATTACACAGACATGAGATGCCTCAGCAACCCATTATTTTTTGTGAGATTTTTGATGTCTGGGGTATTGATTTTATGGGTCCATTTCCTGTTTCTCATGGCTTTTCCTATATTTTGCTTACTGTTGATTATGTTTCTAGATGGGTTGAGGCTAAGGCCACCAGAACTAATGATTCTAAAGTTGTTGTGGATTTTGTGAGATCCAACATTTTTTGTAGGTTTGGTGTGCCTAAAGCCATTATCAGTGACCAAGGGAGCCATTTCTGTAACTGATCATTTGCATCCTTGCTTCAAAAGTATGGGGTTGTGTATAGAGTTGCTATAGCTTATCATCCCCAAACTAATGGGCAAGCAGAGATTTTTAACAAAGAGATCAAGCACGTGTTACAGAAGGTGGTCCAACCAAATAGGAAAGATTGGAGCAAGCTTCTTGAGGATGCTTTATGGGCTCATAGGACCGCTTACTGCACACCTTTGGGGATGTCTCCCTATAGGGTAGTTTTCGGTAAGGCATGCCACCTTCCAGTGGAGATTGAGCACCATGCTTATTGGGCGGTGAAGAGTTGCAACATGGCATTTGATGAAGCAGGTATGCAAAGGAAGCTTCAGTTGTAAGAGCTTGAGGAGATTCGTTTGGAAGCTTATGAGAATTCTAAGATTTACAAGGAGAAAGTGAAGAAATTCCATGACTCTAGGATTTTTAGAAAGGAGTTCCATAGTGGCCAAAAAATGTTATTGTTTAATTCTCGCCTTAAGCTTATTTCCGGTAAACTTCAATCTAGATGGGATGGACCTTTTGTTATTACTAATGTTTTTCCCCATGGTGCAATTGAGATTAAAAATGAAGCTACCGGCAAAGTCTTCAAGGTCAATGGTCACCAACTCAAAGCATTTCATGAGAGCCCTCAAGTGGAGGAAAAGCTTGTGGAGGACATCTCTTTGGTCTTGTCAATTTTGTGTGAAGATGTGTCTTGAATGACATTTGGGGAGTTTCCTTTTCCCTTCTTTTATTTGTTGTCTTTTTGTTGCATTTCTTTGCATGCTTACATTGAGGACAATGTGCATTTCAAGTGGGGGGTGAGGGATCCTAAAAATTTTGAAATTCTGGTTATTTTCTATTTTCTGTTTGCTGTCTGTTTTCTGTTTATCTGTCTGTCTGTTTGTCAGTGTCTGTTATTTTCTGTTTTCTGTTTATCTGTCTGTATATATTCTGTTTGTCTATTTTAGTTTTTGAGTCTGTATGTTTTTGTTGTCTGTTTCTGTTGTTTCTGTTTTGTGCTGTCTTTATTGAATTAAGACACTTTTTCATGTTTTTCATAGGATTTCTAATTTGCATAAGTTGTGAGAAATGTTGAAAAGTTGGTTGGATTGAGAGGTTTCATACTTGATGTGAATCATTGTTGCAATTGTTGAAGTGATAAGTAGGCTTGAGAAATGGAATTTAAGATGAACCATGTGTGGTAGAATTATGCCTTGTGAGTCTTTGAGCCTTTGTGAATATGTTCTTTCATGTGTGATTTCACCTTTGTGCTAGATTACTCTATGTTTTGCCTTGCCTCTTTTGACATTCCTTGTTGCACATGCTTTGATTGAGATGATTTAGGCCTTGTTTCTTTTAGCTACTAGCCAAATAAACCTATCCTTGTGTTGATAACCATTGTCACCCTCTTTGAGCCTTTAGCCTTTTCTTTCTTGTTTAGCTCATTAAAAACTAAAAAAAAAAATGATGGAAAACCATGTTATCCTAGCTTTAGGGAGAAAAGGGGCTTTGGAATTGTTTTGGGAGTGAGTTTCAAACAAGTGTGGGGTGTTTGTCTTTTATTTTGTTTTGAAAGAAAAGAAAAGAAAAAGAGAAAAGAAAGAGTTCAAATAGCAAAAGTTCAAAGAAAAGAAAAAAAAATAGAAGAAAAAGAAGAAAAGTAGAAAAAAATTGTGTATAAGCAAAGAAAAAGAAGTTCAAGCAAAGAAAAAAAAAATTATGCAATAAAAGTTGTTATAGTTCATTTTCATCCTTGTAAATTCTTTTAAATTTCACCTTGCTTCTACCCTTCTTTTATCTTGTTGGCTTGCTCCCCATTGTCCCTCTTTTCTCTTAAGTTTTAGCCTAAATATCCTTTTCTTATCCACCTTTTCCTAAGCCGTTCATTACAAGCTAATAAAGTCCTTTTGATCTTTTGATGCATGTGTATTTCAAGTTGAATGAATGAGAGGTTTGTCAATGCTTGGATGTGCTAGTTGCATGTGGTGTTTGAGTGTAAATACAAGCCATACACATCATGCGAGGTTGAGTGCCACCCTTTGAGAGATTTCTATCACCATGGTGCATTCTTAATTCTAGACTTGACTACTTTTTCACTTTGCAATTTGTGGTCATGTTTTCATGGATTGTTTGTTACCTCAACATTATTCTTCCATCTTTCATCTCTCTCACTTTTGTGCATTGCTGTGATCCATTGAAAAATATGTGTGCCTTATTCATACCGTTTCTCTAAATTTTTGGTTTACTTTAGTTTGAATTTTTCTCTTAGTCTTTCTTTTAGTTTTGCCCAGGAGTGCAAAAGTTTAAGTGTGGGGTATTTTGATAGAGTGCTTTTAGTTGAATATTTTTCTATCCTTCTTAGCTTATTTGACCTCTCTTGGACCTTTATTTTCCTATTCTAATTCAGTTTTTGGGCCTAGGCAAGTAAGTGGGCTTAATTACTAATTGTTGCGTATTTTCGAATTTTTGCTCACTTGATGTATCTGACTTGTGCAGGGCCTATAAGGTGCTACCGATCTCCGAATGGAGTGTTCTAGGAGTCCCTGGAAAGATAACGAAAAGATATACAAGTTTTCTAGAAATAGCCCAAGGCCAATTCTGTCAGTTAGAGGGTCATTTTAAGCTTGGAAGTTAGTGCCTCTGCACTTGTAACTTTGGGCTGCGAATTTGACTTTTATGGTTGTAAATAGCAAATAATTAGATTGTTGGGTTTGTTTGTGGCCCATTTTAATTTTAGAACTCAGTCACTACATATATTAGTGACTTTAGTGAAACTTGGGAACCACTCTTTACATTTGAATAAACAAGTTTTATATTTCCTTCCTTTAGTTTTTAGATCAAAACCCTTGCTCTCATTTTCTCTCTACTGTTCTTCCTTGTTCTTCATTTTCATTTTGCTATGCTTCCATTTTTGTGCAACCATTTCATGGGGCTTTCATTGATGATGATCATGGAAGGCTAAATCACCAATCAATCCAAGGTACCAACCCAAGCACAAGGAGAATTGGAGTTCTGGTTTAGTATTTCGAATCCTATGTGAATGTTCATCTTCTTCTTCAATTGCTATTCTATTTTCATGATTATGAATGAGTTTAGGATTCAAAGAGGATTAGGTTATGGATTCATGCCTAATTTCGAATATTAATCACAGAATAATTGGATGATATTTCAATTAGGGTTGTGGTTTCAATTAAATTAGGGGTTAATTCGATTGAACAACTTCTAATGAGATTGAATGAATGTTCATGATAGGATAAATTTCTGAGAATGATGATGATTCAAATTGCTTGGTGAGGTGAATTGGATTGATGTTTTTAATTCTGTTTTACATTACTCCTTTTGAATTCAGTTAGTTTCTGTGTTGCTTTTTAATTTTAGTTTACGTTTTTGCATGTTTTAATTGTTGCACACCAACTGTTTGATAAAACCTGTAACGCCCCAATCTACTAATCAGGGTCATTACTGTAACACCCCGTGTGCACCCGGTGTGTCATCCATAATAATATCATGAGCGCGCTATCAGCGTTATCTGAACGCATGGCGGAAGCTATAGAATCGTTTTTCTCGATATCAATATGCATGTAATATAAAACACATACATAAAACATTAACATAAGCCCCTATTGA
>PYAF01005184.1:0-10825 GCA_007407185.1 Glycine tomentella
GCGTGATACTCCAGATCTTGTTTCTTTTATTAACTGCCTTTAAATCCCTCTTTTTGACCTGCAAACGCTCAATTGGTATTAAAATGCCTTATGTAACACAAAATACTAATTATGACTAATTTCTAAAGCTATTTTCTAACTATTCAATATAATTATGACCTAAACTAAGCTATTATTAGGATGTGTTTGCAACACATCAGTTTCCTCTAAGACTTCCTAATATTTTGAGAAGGAGGTTCAACCATAATATTGGGATAAGCAAATCTTCGGCTAGAGATAGAAGAGAAGCTCGGACTAAATTTTCCTAAGATTAGCTACAACTATTTATAGAGATATTTAGGCTGTTTAATGTTCACAATTTCAAAAGATATAACCGTTGGGATGTTTTAAATGCATGGGAGGTTGTGTAGAAACTGATTGGGCAGTTTAACATTAAAAAAAACTTTCAAAATATCATATAACTGCCTTGGATTACAAGTCAAGCAATTGAGGAATGGAACTTTTCTTAGTCAATCCAAGTATTGTCTTGAAGTAATCAAGAAGTTTGAAATGGATAAAAGCAAAGATGCATGGGATGAAATGCCACTGAACAACATCCAAGAAGTTGAGTTGTTCGATGTATATGGCATTGACTTCATGGGACCTTTCCCGAAGTTATTTTCCAACCAATACATCTTAGTTGCTATAAATTATGTTTCAAAGTAGGTTGAAGCAGCTGCTCTACCCACCAATGATGCTAAGGTGGTGGTCTCGTTCCTAAGAAAGAATATCTTCACAAGATTTGGGGTACCAAGAGCAATCATAAGTGATGGAGGAACTCACTTCTGTAACAAGCAGCTAGATAGCTTGTTGGCCAAATATGGAGTCAAGCATAAAGTGGTGACCTCATATCACCCTCAAACAAGTGGCCAAGTAGAGATTTCCAACCGAGAATTGAAGCGAATACTTTAGAAAACTGTTGGAACATCAAGGAAGGACTGGTCTAAAAAGTTAGATGACACTCTATGGGCATATAGGACTGCATTTAAGACTCCTATAGGTATGTCTCCCTTTCAGCTTGTCTATGGTAAGGCTTGCCATCTCCCTATTGAACTTGAACACAAAGCACTTTGGGCAATGAAGTTTTTAAATTTTGAATTAACAAAAGCTAATGAAAAATGGTTGCTTCAGTTGAATGAGTTAGATGAGTTCAGGTTAGTTGCTTATGAGAATGCCAGGATCTACAAAGAAAAGACAAAGAAGTGGCATGACAACCAAATCTGTCCAAAGGAGTTTGTTCCTAGCCAACAAGTGCTGTTATACAATCTCGCCTGCGACTCTTTCCAGGTAAGTTGAAATCACATTGGTCTGGACCATTCCTCGTACGAGAAGTCTATCCTTATGGCACAGTGGCAATCTCACCTTTAGATAGCGATCGAGCTTTCAAGGTAAATGGTTAACGTTTGAAGCATTATTTTGGAGGAGAAGTGGACAGAACTTCAGCTTCTGTTCCACTCAAAGCCACTGAGGTTTGAATGGAAGTAAGCGTCTAGCTTAAGACGTTAAACGAGCCAATGGTAATGTACATAGTAGTTTTTGTTTAACATTTTTAGCAGTGCATCTATCATTCTGCAGTTTTTCTTCTGCATATTCTTTAGTGGTTACTCTAGGTTCATGCATTAAGAATTAGGAAATTCAATCTCGATAGTTTAGTATTATGATTATCTTGCATTTTATTTTTATTATAGTCATGGTAGTATGTTAGTAAATCAATAACTTTAAAAGCAAAAAAGCAACAGAAAAGCTGTTCAAAAGATATGGCGCTGACCGCGCCATAGCCATGCTAACCGTGCGAATTGCGTGACATGTTCGAATTGGCAAGATCCATTTGCACAAAATGGCGTGATCCGCGCCAAGCTGGCCCTCCCAGCGCCATAGCATCGACTTGTTCACGTGAATAGCGTGAATTCCACGTGAATAGCGTGAGTTATTCGAACCATCTGGCTACTTCTGCATTAAATCACGCTGACCGCGTGAGTATTGGCGTGATTAGCGCCGTTTGTTCGAATCAAATGTCCAATTCTCAAGGTCTCACGCTAATCGCGTGGGTTACGGCGCCATCAGCACCAGTCATTCGAGGCTGAGGGACCCTCCAACTCCAGACCACACTAATCTCGTGGAAGTGGTGCTATCAGCGCGGTTACCCCGCATCAATTGAAGCCAAATTTGGCAATCCACACGAATCGTGTGAAATCCGGCGCTAACCGCGTGGATAGGTCGAATCCAAAAACCTTCCAGTTCTAAGTGGCGCGATTCGCGCCAATGTTGGCGCTAACCGCGCGGCGTCGTGGAAACTGGTTTTTATTTTAAAAATTCCTCTTCGCGCCTCACTCTCTTCCTTTTCCAAAACTGCTCCTTCAATTTCGCCCTAGACCCAGCACTTACCATAACCAACCTCACTCACCAGTATCCCACTTTAAAAGCCCAAACATTCTCCCTCATCCTCATTCTATCTTCCTCTCGTATTCTCTCACTCATATTTCCTCTTAATTTCATTTCATTCTGCAACTAAGGAAATCAATTCCACCATGGCAAGAGATAAGGTATGTTCTAAACATTAAATGCTATGTAGGTACAATGGTAGAGTCACAAACAGTGGAAACCCAAATGCTCACTACCTGAGGCATTCACACTCTATTTTTATGATGTTCTTTGAAAACCTTAGGGTAGAAAATAACTGCTGTGTCAATTGTTCATTCTTTGATCTATTAATTATTGCTAATGATGTTGTTCAATTTGGGAATGTGACAGGATCAAAATAGGCATAGTGTATGGATTTGGTTATATGCCCATTAGGTGTTTGCTAAAATGTTTGAATGAAAAATTGGACTAAACTGTGTTGAAATAAATTAAGCCTTTTAACAATTTGAATGTTGTGATATGAATAAAGCCCAGATACGTTTGTTTGACTCCAGTTATGTAATTAGGACTTTGTTTTCCATAAATTATGCTTAAGGTTCTTGTGTTACCAAGATATTTGCTATGTTGCTTGAGTATTTGAATTGTTAAAAACTTAAAACCATTGATAGATGAATTGATGATGTTGCATAAGTGAGCTGTTTATGTTGTGGTGGAGGTGATGAGGGAAATTGGATCAATTGTGAAGGGAGGCATAGATTTAAATTGAAAGCTATAGTCACCTTGATGAAACTTGCTTGAATTTGGTATACTAAAATATAATATTTGATTGATAATAAGCTCATTGAATGCATCCATGCGTGCTTTGTCAATATTCATTTTCAACCAACTAATTGGAACGTGGCCAAGATTAAAATTTGGGAATGGTTGAATATAGCTTGGGTTTCCTAAACTTAAAAGACAAAAACATGAACCAACACATGGGGCTGGATTGGATCTATCTTTTTGATGAGTGATTACAACTGTATCATGATGCACTTAAACTGAAAGTCTATTTCTAGTGACTTGTAATAAGCTAAATCTGGGAATTGTGTTGTGATACGTTTTATGCTAATGAATATGGCAAGTGCACCGATTGTTAACAAGTAATAAAGTAGGTAAGTGAGTTATCGTCTCCACAGGGATTGGGTTGATTTTACAGTAAAATAAACAATTGTGATTGAAAACAGAAACAAAGAATTATGCAGAAAAGTGTTGTTTGAGTGATTATTTTGATTGAAAATGAAATTAAAAACAGTAATTTAAACAAAAGTGTTACCAATGAGTGATGATTGTGGTCAGGCACAATCCCTTATGAGCATTACCTCCTTCACTTGACTGATTATTTTAACTTGAAGTTCACATATAAAATATCTCTCCTATAGTCGTAAATCCTAGAGCATAACCAGTGATTTAACCCTTTAATTCGATCGAGAACCCTAAACCTTTAGCGATTCCGTCAAACTAAGCATGCAGAGAATAAGTCATATGGGTTCGTGTTATGTTTACTCGGAGAATAAGTCTTTCCTATATTAGTTAACCCCTAATGTCTTAGTGAATTAACCCTTTAAACTGAGTTCATAACCTAATGTCTTAGTGATATTAATCAGTTTAAGCAATCAAAGAACATATTATGGACTCCGCACTCATGCATCCCTATGTCTAGGTGAAGAACAAGTGTTATTCTTAACAGATCAGATATTATAACCCCAACGTGTCCATTGCGAATTATAACTCTAAGTGCTTATCTAGAGTGATCAATTCTAAACAAGATAAGTATAAACACAGAAAAGAAGTAAAGTAAACAAAACATATGCATTCAATACCAGTCAAATTACAGAGGATAACTCATAAGTTCATGGCCTTCCCACAAAAAGAAGCTTAGCTTGCCATAGGCCTCAAGAACACCAAAGCAATTGGATTAAACATTGTTGTGCAGAACTTTGACTCAAAATCTTGATTCCTAGGGTTGGTAATGGTGATTTCTGGATTTCTAGGGTTAAAGCTATATTCTCAAGGTGTATTTTTTTGTATCTCTGTATATATTTCTCTGTTCAGAAGCCTCCTATATATAGAGCCTTTTAATTATAGTAACTAGGCCAAAAACAATTCCCAATTTCGAAGCATATCTATTTAATTCAGGAAAGAAAATCGAGCCCGCGCGATCCCACGCTAGTCGCGTGGCGTGACAAAATTGATGGCGCTTGTCGCGTGATCCATGGCGCTACTCGCGTGGCTTGGCAGAACAAAACTTGTTTAATCCTTGAAGTTATGACGCTACACACGTGACCTGTGACGCTTGTCGCGCGGCTTGACAGAGGAAAAAGCCTTATTCCTTGAGGTTGTGGCACTGGTCGCGTGAAAATGGCGCTGCTCGCGTGGTACTCTCGGGTCCTCCACGCGGGTCGCGTGGATTCCACACTAGTCGCGTGGTGTCTTCCAGTATTTGTTCTTCATTTTTGTTCTTGGCGCGATCAGCGTGATTATGGCGCGACCCGCGCGATAAGCCAGAACTTGATTCTCCTTTTTAATTGCTCTTAAGTCCCTCTTTTTTGGCCTGCAAATACTTAAATGGTATTGAAATGCTTAAAACAATAAAAAATACTAAAAAGAACTAATTTTGACACTATTTCCTAACTATTTAACTAATTAATAACCTAAAATTAAGCTAAAAATAAGATGTGTTTGCAACACATCAAATTGTCAGGGCTAGTCTCACGTTACTAATGTCAATTGTTTTAACACCTATGCTTGGCTGAATTTGCAAATACTCAAAATGCTTAGGGTAAAAATACTTAATTCGTGTTATCTTGCCAGGAATGTGAGCATAATCCTATAAATGAGTTGATTATGGTAAATCCAATGTGTGTGTATATATCTGTTTTTGCCTGAGCTTGTGAATTAAGAGCATCCATTGGATCAAATTTGGGAATCCAGATGACATCATTCATCTCTTTATTGCATGTGTACATGGATTCTAACTGATAATTTTGGAGTAGTGTTGAATACAATGATTGAATTGATCTGATTTAGTGTATGTAAACCACCTAAATCTAGGAATTAAAGACCCTTATAAACAAACTGAATTGAACCCATCTGAGTGTGTCTACTGTTGACAAATATTGACTGGGAACTTAAACTGCTTCACCATTCTATTAATGCTAAATTTACATTATACCTTGAATTTTAGGGATATCATTCACTGATGCATAGTGCCCTGAGTTACCCATTAAATTTTGATGATCTGACCCAATGAAAGACACAAATCTGGGAATCCAGCTTATTTAATTATGCATATATATATGGATTTGGTTCTGATTTTCAGGGAAAACAAATAGCTCAGACCAAGAAGAAAGCCACAGCAGCAGGAGGAACCAAAAAGGCTAGAGTAGCCGATTTTGATGAAGTCAAATTTAGGATAGCAGAGTGCCAAGCGAAGTTCGATACTTGGTATCTACCGAAGAAGATAATATCAGAGAAGAAGATCCTTTGGGACACGCTACCAGAGGACAACCCGGTGCGGGCAGTGATTCTTAGACGACAGTGGCAGCGCCTCGTGAGCTTTCCAGCGCCTAGCTCCAGCATGATACTGAAGAAGTTTTTGGTGAATGTCGATCCAGACACCGTATACAGGACCAAGATGTCTTGGGTGAGGGGTGTCCAGGTTTCTTTTGATGACAGAGCCATAGAGCGCATCTTGGACACTCACTATGATCCCTTTGATGAATGCGACTTCCTCCAGCTCTTCCTGAGGATGCAGCCCGACGCCCTGACAAAGATGTACAGGAACGACGTTCCACAGCTCGCCACCACATTGCGCAGGGCCATAACTGGCCTTTACACTGCTTGGAAGCCCAAGTATGGGCTAGATTATATACCAGAGAAGATGCGGAAGCATGATTTGGTGGGCGATGCTGCCTTCTGGCATCAGTTCGTGAACCACACAGTCATACCATCTACTAACATGACTGATGTGAACGTCGAGAGGGCCATCCTGCTTTATACCCTTCGAGGTGAGGGTAATCTTCTTATCTCTAACCTTCTCTCTAACCGCATCTCCATATGATCCAGGATGCTAGCAGCAAATCCTGGTTAGCACACTCCTCCCTCATTCTCCACTTATGCCGACATGCGGGTGTCCACATTGATGATGAAGAGCCCATGGACGTTCCGATCGCGCCTGTCATGACTCACAAGACTTACTTGGACGCCATGGCAACAGCAGCTGATGAGCAGGTGCTTCGAGCTTTGAAGCTCACACCTGAGGAGTTGGCCACCCGCAGTCCCAGAGACTTACCTGCAGCAGAGGAGCCCCAGCCAGTCCAGCCACCAGCAGATGCACCACCACCACCTGTTTTAGCACCTTCTACAGCTCCTGTGCACACACCACTCTACGAGGACTCACCAAGCCTTGTGGCCTTCCAGGAGTTTGTACGCACACAGCTGACACTGCAGACACGTATGTGGGAGGCGGTCTGCAGATATTTGGGGATTCCTCCATCAGAGTACCAGTCACCATCAGCACCATCAGCAGATAGCACACCACCAGTTGCACCAGTTTCAGATCCACCACTATCAACAGAGGAGCCTACACCCTCAGATACAGCTGCAGCAGTCACCGAGCCATCTGTTCAGGAGCCTACATCTTCAGAGGCTGTAGTCATTGTAGAGAGTAGAGAGGGAGAGGAGTGATCAGGACTTATGTTATTTTCTTTTTCTGTTTATGTTTGTTGTTCTGTTTTTATGTTTATTTTGGTTCTGCACTAGACATTGCATTACATTCTGCACCTTACATTTCTGCATTTATATAGTCCAGTTCTGATTTATATTTTGCAAATAAAAACTGTTTAGATCAATGTTGAGTTGAATGCGATTTTCCAAATAATGCTCAAATTTTTCCTAAGCACTGTGACCTTATTTGTGGTTGCTGGGGATAGCAACATATAAATCTGGGAATGGTCGTTACGCATTATTTAGCAAATCACAATCAAGAAACAAATGACGTCTAGCAGAATTTTTCAAAAATTTTTCAAAAATAAGAAGCATATGAAATTTTTCAGAATCAAAAAGTGAAAGGACACAGTGATGGATATGAATTCTTTGATGAAAGCTTGATGAAATGAGACATAGCATGAATTGCCTGGTGCATGAATGGAATTTGACTGTTAGTATGTGAAATGCATATTGAAGTTGAAATGATGCTTGAAATGCAGTCAACTGAGGTTGACTTGAGTGGAACACCTGTAAGGATTTGAGCCAAACAACGGTAATGTTTTCTTTCCGAGAGACTTCAATTTCATTGTACTCTAGAACTTGAATTGTTTCTCTGGATGCAGGTGTTACTTGATATGATTAAGGCCAATTTTTCTTCTAAAACTAGGGCCAAATTGACTTACCTTCAATATTTTTTTCCATTTGTACCCTATTTAAGCCTAAGCCTTTCATTTCAAAATGACCCAAATCAGAGCTATCTCCATTTGACCAACCCTCTGAGGCTAGAAAGGGTTCGAATTAAGTCTGTGACAGCAGAAAAACAGGGAAGCACAAGTGAAGCCAATTGGTGTGAAGAATGGGATTACACAAGCATGAATCAAGTTGGAAAATAAGAAGTCCATTAAGCTGGAAATTTGAGAAGCTGCAGTAATTTTTATTTTTGCTTATGTTTACATTAATTGTTTAAAAAAAATTCTAAAAGAAAGCTATTATTCTGTTTTTATTTTAGAATAAATTGTTGAATAAAGTACCAGGTTTTGAAAGGAGAATGACAAGGAGTAGGTTGTGGACTTAAGGGACTGGATCTAGCCTCTTATAAGCTACTTATCCAAAAAGAATTTCCTACCCTTAGCCCAGCCACGTTACAAGCTGGAAAGACCTTTTGATCAAGTTTCACTTACAACTGTTGAGAATATTTTCAAGCTTATGGTAGTGCTGTGACATTGTTGAGTAAGAGAGTCATCATAACCTTATACATTTGAGTGAATGAGTGGATTAAACACAACTGTTGTGAGGAATACTCAAGTAACTCTCATGAATTGACATCATGGAAAGCACCATAGAAAGCTTTGACTTGAATTTAATCATACATAGCATGATGATTCTAGGATTGTAACTTGTGGTTTGTGTTTGATTGTTGATTCTTGCTTAGTCTTGAATTCTCTCTGTTGCTGGGGACAACAACTTTCAAATCTGGGAATTGTTTGATGTGTTGCAAACACATCCTAGTTTTAGGCTAGTTTTAGGTTATAATTTAGTTAAATAAGTTAGAAAATAGATTAGAATTGGTTAAGTTTTATTATTTTCTTGTTTTAAACTTATTTTAATACCTTTTGAGCATTTCAGGCCTAAAAAGAGGAAGTTCTAGCAAAGAAAAGAAGAAAAGACAGTTTAAGGTCCCACGCGGGCCGCGCCAACTTCCGCGCGAGTCGCGCCAACGACATAAGTCAAGCTATTTAACTCGAACAAGTCACGCGATCAGCGCCATCTATTCGAAAAGCCACAGCGCGGATCACGCCGGAGCCACGCCACCAGCGTTAGAAGATCAATATCAGACCATTCATCTCGAATAATCCACACGGTTAGCGTGGATGTTCACGCGATCAACGCCATTGATTCGAAAGATCCACGCTAACAGCGCGGATCGCACCATGAAGATTTTGTTGCATGTTTTAGATTTATATGTTTTGAATTTGAGCACAGCTTAGGCTTTATTACTCTAAATAAATCTATCTATAAAAGAAAAGCCTCTGGACTGAAGAAGGGGACTTCCACATACATCCATTATCCAGAAACACTTCTATTCCATCATCCTCAAAACCTCTGGAAAGCAAAAATCAAGGCTAGGTTTCCAGCACAACAATGTTTTATTCAACAGCTTAGATATTCTTGAGGCCTATGGCAGGCTAAATCTTGTATTGTGGGAAGGCCATGAACTGATGACAACTCCTCTGTAATTTGACTGGTATTGAATAATAATGTTTTAATTGTTTTATTCTATTATGCACTTACTTCTATTCTTATTTGGAATTGATAACTCTGATTAAGTATTGAGGGTTAGGATTCGCAATGGGGACGTTGGGGTTCTAATTTCTGACCTGTTTAGAATAACAGTTGTTCATCACCTAGGGATAGGGATGCATGGCTGCAGAACTTATAATATGATCTTTTAAATGCTTAAACTGATAGATTTCACTAAGGAATTAGGTTTTCGATTCAGGTTAAAGGGTTAATTCACTGATGAGTCACTATTTATCACTATTTACTCATCTTTCTGTACTCATTTTAATCCCTAATTGTGTTTAATCATTTATATTTTGCATTGCTTCTCATTTAGGATTTAATTAGACAGATAATTCAGATTTTAATTAATTTGGATTATTTTAAGTTTAATTATTCTAATTTTTATTTTCAGGGCAGTTTAATAATTAAATGAGATTGGAATTAATTTATGGACTTAAAGATTGAAGTGCGCCACGTCAGCATCAGAATTTAATTTCGTTTTTATTTTATTTTAGTTAATTTCTAGGCTAAAATTGTTAGGGTTGGCCCATTCTTTTATGAGACAGCTACTATATATTTAGAATATTGTGCCCATGTAGAAAGGCTGACAACAGACACAACACTATTTCGTTTTAGGGTTTTTAGAATATTTTCGTTTCTGCTTCTTCTCTATTCTTAGTTCATTTCATTTTCTACTCTCTGCTTAGTATTTTTCTTTCCTGTTTTGGAATTTCGTTTTCAGAATACAAGTCCATTCAATTTCAGTACGTATTCGTTTCCGTTTCTGCGTATTTGGTTTCTGCGTTCATTTTCTGTTTATTTTGTTTTCTGTTGTTATTTTCGAATTAATGGAAGGCTAAATCCTAGGGTTGGACCCTAGGACAGATTGCAGACCTTTAATGGAGGTTCTATGTTTTTGAAATTTGTTTCTGCTTGGTTCTTCCTTGTTGGGTTTCTGTTCTGTATTCTTCGAATTAGAATCATGCTTAATGTTATGCGATTACGCAAATGTGTTTACGGCAAGTGCACCGCTCGTTTAACAAGTAATAAAATGTAAGTAGAGTATCGTCTCCACAGGGATTGGAAGGGTTTCACAATAATTGTAAAGATTATGATTGAACAAGAACAGAAAAATACGCAAAAGTAGTTTGGATTATTAAGTGGATTGAAAAAAAATTAAACAACAGTAAATTAAATTTAAGAAATTACCAATGGGAAGTAATTGTGGTCAGGCACAATCCCTTATAAGCATTACCTCCTTCAATTGACTGGATATTCTAACTTGAAGTTTACATAAGATAAATCTCTCCTAAATTCATAAATCCTAGAACTACTAGAGTCATAACCTAGCGATTTAATTCTTTAATTCGATCGAGAACCCTAACCTTCTAGC
>PYAF01005185.1:15540-30508 GCA_007407185.1 Glycine tomentella
AGTAGGAGTAGTCAAATAGAAAAAATATATTTTTATTTAATTCTTTTTATATTATTTTATGAGCTTAATATTTATTTTTATTTATTCATCTTATTTGACACACAAATTTATTTATTTATTTTCTTTTTGATTCATTTCTTTTCTTTTTATTACTTTATAGTTACACACTTTTTATTAATTCCAAAACAAATATTAGCATGTATAATCATACAAATAAAATAAGAAATAATTGTGTGATTATAATGAAATATATTTTTTCTATTTGACTACTCCTACTTTTTATTTTTTTGAAAATATTAAACAGCTAATTATATTTTCTCAATATTTAATCATTTTATGAGATATTGTAATGGCTTAAGTTTATGTTATGAATGATTGCATTTTATGATTTATTCAATTTAGTGACGTCTAATTAAAATTAGTTTTAAATTTAAAATTAGATAAAATAATATATACAAATATATTATTTAAATGTAGTCGCATTTATATAAGAATGGAGATGAGACATATATATCTGACCTTGAATTGGAACAAGGTTGATAATTTTATCCTCAATAAAGATCATGGACAAGGATATTGAGGATGAGGATGAGAACGGAACAAAATGGGTAATGATATATATATATATATATATATATATATATATATATATGATTTATCTATGGTGTCATGTCTATTCACAATCATCACTTATATATATATATTAAATAATTATATATTTAGATAAGATAAAAATATCATTTAATTTTTAATTATTTTAATTTTATTTTCCAAATTAAAAAATATTTAAATCTATTTACATGTATTTACTAGATCAATTTATCATATAACATTATGTTATTATATATGAAACTCTTTATCTTGATTATCCTTTTTTATTTATAATATACTAAATTTGAACTTCATTTATGAATACTCCTATGTTACATTATATCATGATTTTTAATATACAAGTTTACATCCTGATACAGACACAATGATAAAGTTGTGTTTTGATGACTTGTTGATTATGAATTCGAGTACAGAAATAGTCTTTATATATATGTATGGATAAGGCTTGCATACAATAATCTAATATTAATAATTTAAGTATGTATTATCGTATTAGTTGTTTTTAAAATACGGTTGAACTATCCTTTAAAATAGGAGTCCTTGTTCTTTTTAAATTTTTATTAACTCCGTCACGTAGGCAATCATTCTGTTAGCTATAAGCTGAAAATTCCATGTATCAAACGATGACTGGTTGGGACCACAGCTTAGGGTATAGTTCAAGATCATGTAATAATTTCTCATTCGAAAACTCGAGGGAATGAGGGGAGATTACGGGTGCTCTGTTATCTTTTTCTATTTTTTGTGCTATTTGGATCAAGTTAAAGTTTGACCAAAGACATCCTCTGGTCACTCGACATAACAACCATTGTGCATCTAGACACGTTAATAATAAGCTAAAATATCATACAAATTATAATATGGTTGGATATCCGTTTGGTAACCTCAAACTCAGTTCTATATCGTGCTTAAGTTTTACTAAACTTAATTATACATATAACCTACGTTTGGGACAAATCTGGGTTTGGATCAAAAGTAACAAATGAATTACTTTTAAAGTTGAAGTACTTTTGATTTGTATCTTTACAATACAAACATGAAGTAAAAATACTTTCAAATATGATTGGGATTAGCCAAACAAATTTCATTTTATCAGTATACTTTACAATAAAAAATATCTAAACAAAAATTATGTTATAATAAATTCATTTTCATTAAACTTAAGTTTGCAACATACTTTTAATTCAAACTTATACTTGAAAGTTTTAATTCAAACATATACTTAATCACTAATCATAATTAAACTTTGAAATAATTTCTTCTACATATGTTATGTGACTTCTGATGAGAATCAACATCTTTGTTAGCAGTGAGTAAACCTTCACCTTCAAAACCTCCCTTCACAAGTTGAATTTAGGACCACCTAATTCGCTTTTAGTGAGGCAAAAACGAGAGTCATTACTTGTTTTACAAGTCAAGCAAATTGTAAAGCATGTGATTCAATTCAATTGGCCACATTAGCCGTTAAGTAACTGCCAATCTTTTTAAGAGTAATATTATTCCTAAGAAAACCAACCTTATAATTGCATAAAATCAGTAGACTTTACTTAGAGCATCTTCTATGAATGTTAAGATACCATGATTGAACGAAAATTAAAATGTACAATAATAATTATGTACAAGTTTATCGGAAACTTCTCAATATATATGGTGTTGCAAAAGTAATTGATTTGAACATTAATTTGATAGGCTCTTGGAACAACTAAGAGATTCATTTGAAGAACATGGGGACTAGTTGAAGTAATGAGCCTCCACGACATCAGCTTTAGGAGACCCGCGTTCTACCGGTAGAAAACTGAACCAAGAATTCTCTTTCTTTATCATCAATCGAATCACTGTTCAAGACCCAGGATTCTATTTTATCATCAATCCAATCACCATTCACGTTTTTTATTTTTCTTATCAAGGAATAGATTGTTTTATTTGGATGACTTAGATGCTTGTCTTCTCGTTTGACAATTGATAAGTTTCATAATTAAATGAGAAAAGAAAAAAAGTTAACATATACTATGGCCAATTTACTCTTATATGTTCCCTTCTCGTTTGAAAAACGTAGAAGATTTTTGCTGGCATACTTGTATTACCTAACATAGTGTAACTCCACCTCACCTAAATACAATTTGACTGAATTATGCTGCAACCCATGTGATAATAAGTGATTATAACAAGATCCTCAATTAGTTGCCAAGAATTTATTTAAGGGACCCAATATAGCTTCCTTTATTTCACTGAATTTTCTTACCATGCAAACAAAACATATGCATCAGTGAATTTTTATTCCCACACCACAGACTCTGAAAGAAATGCCAAAACAAGCTGTCCTACTTGGGATTTGAAATTTGAATCCTTTGAGTTAATATGTGTTCCCACAATTTCAATCTTTCCAAATCTCTCTCCGCTAAACACTTTTTATTGCTGGGTGTCAATTTTTTTTTAAGCACAAAAATGTAGGCTTTGCCTTGGGTTCAAGCCACAAACACCATGATTTCATGCCCCTACCCTCTTGGATATAGGCTATTTTATTCAACACGTCACTTTGGGGTAGCACCATCTCTCCTCCGATTTGAATTCTCAAAAATTCAAAATGGCTCAACCCCAACCCATGGGATTGTCCAGATGAAAGGGTTGGTAGTTTCTAAACATGGTCTTGGTGCGAGTTTGTGTTGGTAGCTTTGGAGTGTCATGGTGGAGGCAGATTCGAAGATGGTGCAAGAGAATAAGCTCATATATGGGGACACTTTTTTCAAGTTTTAAACCAATTATTAAAAAATTTCATGTGCTAAATCATTAAACCACTGTAACTTAAAGATGAGTAGAAGCAATACCAGTTGCTTTTCCAAATTTCCAATCCCTGATTTGAGGTGCCAGACATCGGACCTCTAAGGTAGATTTGAACATAACAGACTTTGTTTTCAATCCCAATATCTGAATGACACTAAACTGGAATCTCTTAAAATAAGAATTCTAGAATAAAAATAAAGAATTCATTATAAAAATGATCAGTCAACTTTTCCAAAAAAAAAAATAATTATCATGTGTTTGACAATATGAATGAATACATCATACCAATGTCATAACCCAAAAAGAAAATTCCAACATCTATAGATTGAGAAAAATGTTCAAACTTTCTTGTGTTATGGTAGGCTGGAATTTTTTTTACATTAATAAACTTGCCACCGCAATCTGATTGTTTTCTTTTTCAAACTCTATCAAAGAGTAAACGGAGCCTTACTTTTCTAATTAAAACGGTTTACATGTAATGCTCCACGATCTTGTTCGGTCACTAACACCATGTGATGCTACATGACACAGTTTAAATCCAAAGTCAAATGACCCGATTGATGATGACAAAAAAGTTATCCAATGATGTGAACTTCTTAAGTTGAAAAATCGTGCATGTTGCTGTTTATATTTTTATCTGTAATCTGCAAATCCAGATCACTTTCCTCCATAATCGTGCATGATAATTCCCAGATTTAGTAACAACCATAAATATTGGCTGCTTGTAAGAGATAAACCAAATATGAAAAATAAATAAACAAAAATGATTTCTACCTCCAAAATTGGACATACAATACATAAACTCAGGTGCAGTCAGCTAGTAACACTTTTTAGTTAGATGATGGGGAGCAAAATTAAGAGTGTTTTCACTATTTAAAGTATAAACAACATCTGGAAAACTTTCAGTTTAAAAAAAAAAAAAACATAAAAGACATCCAAAATATATAAAAGATGGCACAGTAAAAAATCTTAAGACTTAGTCTCCTCAGCAGCTGTCTCAAAAGTCTCCCCTGGGACAAGATCAGGGACCACATCATCATCATCCTCTTGTGCTGCTGCGGTTGCACCATCTCCTGCTTCAGGAACCTGCTTCTGAAATTGTTCAGCTAGCTTCTTCAGGTTTTCCAAGTTATCTGGCCCTGCATTTTTTTAGAATAACCACAAATTAGGAAGAAGGCAAGAAGAAAAAAAGAAGCTAAAGGTTTGCCAAGATACAAATCACACACCTAATTGGTGGATGATGTTAGGGAGAATATCCTGCAACTCTAGAAAACAGAAAAAATTGTGTTAATTATAATGTCAATCTAGCATGAGATCAGCTAAAAATCAAATGGAACTTAGACACAAGTCAGACACTTGAAATGGTGGAAAATAATTCCATGGATTGCTCCAAAATTAAAATAAAAGTCTGAATATATCAATGTGATAAATATTAAACAAAGATGTCCATGCCCATAAGGGAATTAAAGCCTGCAGTGCCTGAAGATTGACTGAGCAAACATTGATCACACACACTTGCATAAAGCTCAAAGACATTGGGAATGCTCTCTCTATAGATGTCAAGACTTGCAATAACACACCAGATCAAATAGCACAAACTAAGTTAAATTTTACAGCATACAAGATGAAGAAAAAATGTAAATATAAGCTTACTCTTTGTTTGTGGTGAACCACTAACAACCCAAGTGTTGGCAGCAATAGATGCTTGTACTGCAAAAGATTCCATTTTGAACAATTAATCAAATTAAAATGTTAAAATAAATTGCATACTAAAATTATCACCAATTAATATTACCTTTGGGGTTTAAAAACTGGATAACTACATCATCCTTAAAGATGTTGACTTCTTCAATTGCAGGAATAGCATTCACTCCTATCCTCTTCAGGGTGCTTTGAAGCCTTTTGTCATCTGTAGTAGTCGTCTTGTGGACAGCTTTCTTCTTCCTGTAAGAGACAGAAAACAAATCATCAATAAAATAATGAACTCAAAGATGCAATCTACATATCAAAGAAAAAATATAGCATAGATACCTCACTCAAATAAAAACTATTACATCATACAAGAGGTCAAGTAATTAAACCTTAAAGTAATACAAAATTGAATTGAATTTTGAAAAATTTATAGACAAAGTGTTAGGTATCAGCTGCATATTCTCTGATACAAATGCAATAATAAAATGTCAATATATGGCTACTTATACAATATATGGACGTTTTTTAGAGTAGCATTAAATCATTTAAAAAATATTTGAGTATTTAACCATATTAGTAAACATAAATTTGGTATGGAAGAAAATCATATTTTGACATACAAATATACCTTCTCATAGTACCCTTACCACCAGTTCGAACAGAACTGGCCATCTTCTTCAACTTTTCTACATCCATCTGTGTAAAAGTGAAGTGAAATATAAGCTTCACCACAAGAAACTAAAAAACTACAGCTTGATAAAGGTAAATAAATGAATGGTGCAAGACAATACCAGAGAGAATAAGTTTAAGATACAAAAAACCAGACAATGATCGATATTGTAACAAAGTTATAGAAAAGAAAAGTTGTAAGAAAGAGAATAAAAAGGTTCTATTGTATAATTCAAAGCTACACGTCATCAGAATCGGTACACAAGTAATCATCAACTTACTAAAATCAGCTAGAGACCACCAAAAAAATAAATGAAACCATATAATTCATAGCATATGAAAAACAAGAAGACAACAGAACAGCTATAATCAAATACCTAGACAGAAAGAGTCAGTAGAAAAGAAAAGAAAGAAAAACTTGAAAGACAGGTATCCAAATACTAAAAGACATGTTTAAAGTTGGACATTCTCATTCCCATATTATAAGTTATAACCTACAACTAGACTAACAATCCATCTAAGAAAGAACAGAGTATCCAAGTGTAATGCTACGTATGCATTGTATGAAGAACTTAATTTTCAAAGCTTGTATTCAGAGCAAGTTCGTCTCGATAGTATCAAGGAGTCAACCCCCAAGTCAGTCAAAGCCCACTTTAGCATGTAACATCATGCATGTAGTCCTAAATCCATTCCAGAAATGATTGAGCATGCTGGAGTCAAGCACATCATACACGACAAACAATACTACATACACTCAGCATTAAAATGCACAAAAAGACACACTCCCACTTTGAGTTCCCCAATTAAAGGGGAGCAACCTCAGTGCCATGCCTCCAATACTTCACCAAATGGAACAACTCAAAAGAACCACATCTTTTTTCAGTCAACTCATCCCTTAGAGGCAATGCAAACATCCTTAAAATGCAAATTATAAATGCCACACAGAAAGATTTCCAATCGAGTAACTCCAAACTCATCACAACCCTAAATTTTACCTTTTATGTAACAAGAAAAAAAAAAACCAGCATACTTCTATCTCCAATTATCTTCATTATATATTGTATATAAATAAATAAAAAGCAAATCTATAAAACCCGATTGATGCTTGGGGAACAAAAATAAAACATTTTTCAGAATCTTAAGAATAAAAGGGCAAAACCTAACCAAATGTACCGCACGAATTGGGTTCTCAAATACAATTTGAAATCATTACATTAACCGCAGGCATAGATCGAAATCAGAAATTGAAAAAACGAAAACGGATAAAGCGAATGAAAAACTGTTAAATTGGAAAAGACGATACCTTTGTTGAAGCTTATGTGGTTTGGAACGGATTGCGAAGTGGAAGGGCTAACCAATACTATAAGATAAGGACTTCCTTTTATATGTAAGAGACTCTGCAAAAACCCTAAATATTTTTTTGTGTTTTTTTCCCTTCTAATAGTTCTTCCAACAAAAACCCCACGTTTTGGTTCGGTATTTAAGACCCATTATCCATCGTAACCCAGTTTTAGAGCCCAGTTTTACTGTATGGACCTACGGAATTACATCCTGCACCCCAAAAGACCAAAATGGTCAAAAATACCTCTGCCTCTCCCAAGCAAGCCCCACCTCCATCCAACCACCCAATTCCACCACTGCAACCACCCAACACTATCGCAACCACCTGACACCATTGAAGGTAAGTTTGCTTCATCTGTTTCCTTTTTCGATATGTTTTTTGCTTTTTCTTGGTGCCTTGGAAATGGAAATATATTCCAAAATACATGTATTGAAAGTAAATATTCCAGAATAGGTATTTTAGAATATTTTTTTGAATCACCTATGTATTATAGAATACCTATTACGGAACAAGGCAAGGAATCCAAAAATATATTCCAAAATAATTGTTTGGAAATATTATAATCATATTCGAGAACAAGTATTCCCTTTTATTGTTTGGAAATGTAGGAGTGAATTAGTAATTAAAGAATACTTGGTGTTCATTAATCTTAATGGGAGATTGAGGGTGTGCTAGTAATGGCTTAGAGAATACTAGTTGAAGCTAGAAGTGGTAGGGTAAAATACTAGTTTTGTAATCAGTTTGATTGTTGGAACCTTCCAAAAACTTTGAAGGAGAACTAGACATAACTCAAGAGGTTGAGTGGACCAATTTATACTCTCTCTTTGAAGCTTTAATTTGTTTTTCTAGCAGCTCACTTTAACACACCTTGAATACTCAAGGTCTTCGTTAAAAAATCGTTTTAGTTGTTGGATGATCTATTGTAGATCTTGTTTTCTAAATCCTTTGTAAAATTCGTTTTAGAAAAGCTACCATCTTTGTTAAAAGGTTTTGATTTATATATACACACTGTTCAACCTCCCATCTAGTAGGTTGCAGATAAGTCAATAGTCACCTGATTGTTTTTCTTAGTTCTCACCTCTATTACATACACACAACAACCTATTGTGTCCCCTAGGCCCTAAGAATCCATAATCACATGACTACTCTTCCAAGTCCTCTTCAACAACACCTTTGTTGGACACACACAATCACCCATTGTGTTCCTAGAACTTCAGAAGCAGTAGTTGCCTTACTACTCTTTTAAGCTTTCTTTAGTAGCATATGCTACTAGCTACACATAACAACTTTTGTTGTCCTTTCACACCAAGGGAGTGGTGGACAAAACACCTTCGAGTTAAGCACAAAGGCTTTCACCTAAAGTGTTTCAGGATAAGGTAGTTCCTTCAAATAGGGGGATGTCAACTAACCTTGACCCATTACTTTGGCAATCTTCCTTGCATTTAACTCCTTTGCACTTGATCAATTTATAAACTTGGTCAAGGAGCAAGCTGTTTGTAGCCGTTTGAGATTGAATTCAAATGTTCCATAAGTTGTCCATGTCCATGTAGGTATTCATTCTACCTAATTCAATTTCCTCCATACAACTCCATTGTAAATGCAAACTGCTCAATGTGAAATCCACGACTTATATAATTATCAAATAGTAAACTTGTAAACTATTTAAAGAAAAAACCTATGGTTTGTGATCAATACTATTTAAAACAAAGACTAGTGCTCTTTGAACATGGAGAAAGCCTTTAAATAAAGCTTAATTAAATGATTGTTCTTTATACGCATATACAACCATTTTTCAATAATGATTGTTTTATTTTAACTAGTTGTATTTCAATTAAATGATTATTTTATTTCATTATTTAGTTTTCAATAATGGAGCATAATCTGTATACACATATACAATTAGGATTATCTAGTTTTATTCTAAAAAACTGCAGTGCACTTGTTTTTTTTATCAGTTTAGGTTACAATTTACTTGTTAATAATGAGTGTTTTTTACTAATATTGTTGTATTATTTTGTATTTGACATTGTCGTAAACTTGTGACCCATTTAACTTTATTTTTTAACAGTTGATTAATCACAATCATGGCTGATGGCGATCATATTTTGGACTTTATAGAAGTAGAGCATATTGTTGTCTCGAATACCACTTATGGGGAACAACCTCACAATCATGGTAGAGGGCGTAAAAACAAATATGATGTTTGGAATAACTGCATGTGTGATCCTACTTCAGATAATAAGGTTAAATGCAACTATTGTCGTCACTCAATTCCATTTATAGAACTAGTTCTTTGATTACACATCTGAAGAAGAATTGCAAGGTCAATTCAGATAATGAAATGAACAAGAAGATGAAATCTACTTCCTCCTCAACAACAAAAGCTTCTTCTCCTTCAGAAGACAACATTGACTAGGAGAAACGTCAAAAAAACATTTGCACAAATGGCTGTAGCCATCAAGCCTCCTTTTAGGTTTGTGGAGCATAAAGCCTTCCATAAAGGTATGAGCATAGTGCAACAAAAATTCCGTCCTATTTCACACCATACACATACACGAGATTCTTTAATGGAATGGGAAATTGAAAGGGCTAATTTGAAGAAGTTTGTTTCTCAACATTGCTGAAGTGTGTGCCTCACAATTGACATTTGGACTTCATGCCAAAACATGAGCTACATGTGTATAACTAGTCATTTTATAGACAACAACTGGACCTTGCATAAGAAATTTCTTAATTTTTCCCAAGTCAAAGGTCATTCAGGAGAGGTTATGGCTATGAAGGTTGTAGAATCCTTGACTAATTGGGAATTGAGTCATGTTTTCAGTGTAATAGTAGACAACACTTCATCAAATGATCGGGGGATTGAACATTTGAAGATGAGGCTAAGGTGTTGGAATAGGTTTATTTTGAATGGAGACGAAATTAATGTGCGTTGTTGTGCACATATTTTGAATTTAATTATGAAGGAGGTCTAAAAGAGATTGGTGATTCCATTTTCAGAATTTGTGCTGTAGTGAAATATGTCAAGTCACCTCCTTCGAGGCAATGCAAATTCAAGACATGTGTTGAACACTGTAAGATTGAATACAAAGGCAGTGTTGTTTTGGATGTTAGAACTAGGTGGAATTCCTCCTATGATATGTTGAATACCACGTTGAAGCTTGAAAAGGAATTTGTTAAGTTTCATATTATAGAATCTAAGTACCGTGAAGATCTTGGAAGGGGAAAGGGGGTGCCTACTCCATTTGATTGACAAGAAGCATGTGAAATCTTGAAAATTTTGAAAATTTTGAGGAATCCACGTCACGCATATCTAGTTCCTCTTGTGTTACTAGTAATATATATATATATATATATAGCAGAAGTCTTTGGAATTGGGTTGAGGATAAAAAAAAATGTGTCAATCTACAAATGGAAACTCAAGCACAAAGGAAAAAGCCAAAAAGATGAAGGCAAAATATGACAAGTATTGGGGAAGTCCCGACAGCCTAAACATGTTGTTAGTTGCTTTTGTGTTGGACCTTAGATACAAAATGGAGTATCCAACTTGGTTCATCAAACAAATTTTTGGTCCATATGAGGTGAAAGACTTGCTAAACAAATTAAATGATTCTTTGAAGGCCATTTTTGAAGAGTTTAGGGGTGGGGTGGGGTGGGGGAGAGTTCCCAAGTGACTCTTAACCAACCAAATATGTTGGACATAGTATTGATTCTGATTTTTTCTTTGCTGAGTTTTTGCGATCAACTGGTGCTAAGTTAAGTACCACCAAATCTGAGTTGAATAAGTACTTGGATGAAGAGAGAGAACATGGTCAAAGCCCTAGCTTTGATATCTTAAACTGGTTGAAGTTGAATTCAACTCGATTTTTAATCCTAGGAAACATTGCGAGAGAGGTGTTGGCTATCTCTACCTCTATGGTGCCATTTGAATCTGCCTTTAGTACCAGAGGATAGGTGCTTGATCAATATCGCAATTAATTATCACCCAAAATAGTGGAAACACTTGTGTGCTTAGAAGATTGGATGAAAGGATCACCTACACCATTGCCATCAAAAGAGGATCTTGAAGAGATTGACAAAATTAAGCAAGGTGAGATAAAATGATATATTTAATAGAATATTATTTCTTATTTGATTATGACCTTGTTTATTTTTATATTTGTGAACAAATGATCTCCCCATAATCTGCTAATTCAACCCATGTTATTTTGGATGAATATTGAAGTAAGTTTTACTTTTAGTACTTCAATACCGACAAATTTTATTAATGCTACTATTTTCTTTAATAAATACATTGTCCGTGTTATTTTATTGTTGCTACTACTTTTAGTAACTTAACCCTTGTTTCTTTAAGTAAGAAAAAGAGAAGATAAGTATCTATTGGAGGAAAATATAAAAAAGTATTAGTAACAATTTTAAATTGTTAATTATTGTTTCATCAAAATTGTTTTGTTGGTTGACTGAGTTTTTGGATGAAGATTTGAGTAACCTAAGCATGATGTAGCCACGTTCTATGAAGCTATCCTTTTATTACTTTGTTGGGTGTTTGTGTTCATATGACTATATATTTATTAATTATTAGATAGTTATCCAATATACAGTAAAGTTGAATGCAATGTTTATGCTCTTAATATATGAGTATCTTGTATGTTAAATGGAATGCCTAGTTCATATAGATAAGGTTCTAATGACATCTTCAATCATTGTAGAGTATTGTTCCACCAAATACTTTGGGAGCTTATAATTGGTCATTGGTGTTGGATCTTGAAGGGAGGATGTCAATCTTGTTTACCTAAAAGGACGCTACTTATTGTGAAATAGAGAAGAAAATCTTGTTTGATACCTTTATCCTTTGGCAATTTGTTGTTAATTTGTGATTATATCTTTAGATTGTCATTCCTTGAAAGAATGAAGTAACTCATACTTTTTAGTTTGTGATATTTTCTTGAGTTGGACCAATAGTTTAAGTAATATAAGCCATTTAAGTTTTTAATCTCCTACAGTTCAACAAATGAACAAGGCAACAATGAATAATTGATTGTATTTATAGCACTTGGCAAAAAGGATTGTCGAAGGTTTTCAAAAGTTATGTTATTTTCATTGTTGTTTGACGGTTGTTCAACAACCATGCAAATAAGGGTATTAAATTTTCTAAGCATGTCTTTTTTTTTCAACCATCAAATTGTACAAATAAAATGAATAATATGACTGTTAAGTAATAAGGAAATATAAAAAAGTGAAACCCTCGCGACAACTAAGAGATCCATTTGAAGAACATGGGGTCTAGTTGAATTAAGAGCCCTCCATATAAGGTATTTGTATAATCGGTTATTTACCAATAATTGGTTATATAACTGGTTATATATTCATAAGTGGTTATATAACTAAATTTTAAAACTATTAACTAGTTATATTAAATTATACCCATATTTATGAAAGTAGTTATAGTTGTAATAGCAACTTAAAATTCAAGTATTTATTAGTTATTGTAATGGGTATTTATTAGCACCCTTATCGACGACTAGGTCGTGGTTCCCACAAAAGTCTTGATGGCATGCGCTACTCTGGCGTTCTACCTTGCGCATCTCTTTAGAGGGTTTTAATTTCTCCAATATGATGAATAGAATTTTGCACATACATCCATATCTCAATTTTATAGGACTAAACTACAAAATTCATAACTAAAATATTAAGAAGTATTCAATCCTTAACCTCCTTTAAATTTTTTATGAATATATCGAATGGTTAAGGTTGATAATATATGGGTAGATCACTTAAATATTTATCCACCTTAGATACTAGACAATAAAAAATATAAAATTTATAATTAAAATCCATTTAAGTACACCATTAATTACATTAAATACTTCAAAATCAATTTTATTAAAATTGATTCTACCCAATTTTTTTTATCAGAACCAACTTTAATTACATTAGGTGAATTTTGATCATAACAAATGCACTCACTCACTCATTCCCTGCTTAACACATACAAAAAAAAAGCATTCACTCACACTCAACCCCTTATAAATATCACACCTTATTATCCCTATAATTACACACAAGATAACCAAACCCAATTCCAACAAGACCCCAACTCGATCCCAATAGCCCCTGAACAGCCTCATTTGTTGAACCCTTACAAGCCCACACATCAAACCCGCTCCAGGCTGCGCTAATTGCCGGTTCCATCAACCCCGTGTCAGTGGTGGTTGTAGCCAGAGCTCTCGTGTAGCTTGTGGGGAACCTTGACGGGGGTGCCTAGGGAACTGGTAAAGTGAATGTGATAAATTTTTGTTGTTTATTTGCGCTCTCCCATTTTATTTTCTCATTCTTAAAATTATTTGGTTAATTCTTATAGAGTGTGTGAAGGAGCCACGTCTCAAGTGGTAACTTGTTGATGCATACATGATTGAAGAAAAAGTGAGCTTGGTGTGTTTTGGGAAAGATGATTAACATTTAAATACTAAAACACTTCTATGCTAACAACAAAGGATTATTGAGAACTCACATTTGAAAGAGACTTTATTTAAAATTGAAGGAAATACAATGAATGTTTTTATGGTGGAAATTTGTTAAGTAATCGCAATGTAATTTATCATTGTTTCTACACTTGATTCTTATCAATCACAAACAATTTATTTTATTTAAAGTGAAAAAATCGCAATTGTGAGTTCTTTTTATTCAAACTAGCAGTTGGTATAACTTTTGTAACACCTCGTTTTATGTGATAACCCTAAGGCATGGCGCGGTTGACGCTAGACCCCGCGCGATCAGCAAGGGGATTCATAGCAGAGATTAAGCAGAACAGAAGGGACTGCGCCAATAAGCCTATGTACTATCGGGGGTACATAGGCTAATTCTGCATGCCACGCCTGGAGCGTGGGAAGTGCTCCAGAAAGTTGTTTTTCACTGGAGGTCCACGCTTGGGGCGTGGGAACCCACGCCTGGGGCGTGGAGGCCACGCCTGGGGCGTGGGAAGCAGCCCAGAAATGCCTTTTTGTCTGCCAACCCACGCTTGGGGCGTGGGAGCCCACGCTGGGGGCGTGGGAGTCGCGTCAGGGGCCTATAAAAGGCCCAAACCCTCGAAAACATGGCATTTTCTTTCCCTTCTTCTTCCTCCTTCATCCAGACCTCCATTAGAGGAGTTTTCGAGCTTTCTAGGACCTTAGACACTAGCCTAAACACTTACCCGCGACCTGTAACTGTGATTGAACCGATTAGGAAGCTGAAATCCTTCATCCTTTTCCTCGAAACCCCAATTTAAGTGAGAAGAGGAACCTCAGAGGAAAAGCTCAGAGAACTTGAGCTTGGCGCAGAACCACAGCGTGATTGGGACATAGAAGCTAGAGGAAGCTGTCCTGAGGCTTTTGGAGTCGCCACTGAGGTAAGAAACATAAATTTCTTCGTTTGATTTTGGATCTGAGGGGTTTTATGAATAGTGACCCGTTTGTGCTGGGGCTAGAATTAGCCCAGGGTCCTATTGAGAGATGTGTTCAGAGCGAGGAATAAATGAAGGATTAGCTTTCAGTTTTTGATGCTGATGACTTTGGTTTTTGGCTCTGTGTTGCTTGTGTGGCCTGTGTAATGGCCACTTGTGAATGTTTTTGGATATGCCAGAGCCTTGTCTATGCTTATGTTGAGCCTGAGAGGCTAATGGAATGGAGCCTTGGATGAGGCTGAGACCATTCCAGAGAAATTGAGGAATGGGGCTGCAATGAGTCTGTGGTGACTCTGAGGTCATGGATGTAGCTGTAATAGACCACTGAAGGGTCTATGGATAGGCTTACAGAGGATGAGCCTGAGAAACCTTAGGTTGAGGACCTGAGTTGATAGAAAGGACTGAGGTTCCTTTCTCAGAGACAGTTGAGGACT
>PYAF01005185.1:30608-45949 GCA_007407185.1 Glycine tomentella
ACAATTCTGAAATTGTTGAGAGGGTTTCTCTCTTGTTCTTATTCAAGAACCTTCTTGTTTCTTATCAATGGCTTCTCTGCTATTGTGGTGATTCTTGCAAGACTTATTGGAATTCCTATTCCATGGTGTCATTCCAATTCATTCCTATTCTTCTTCCACAATCCATTTCTACAAATTAGAAATCTCTTAAAAAAATCCCCAAATTCTGTGAAAGTGCAGAACTCTCCATTTCTTGGAGTTTGCTTGAAGATTGGGTTTCATTGCAAGGAAGATTTGGAAAACCTAATGTCTATTGGTTGTAGACATTCCATCATAAAGTCTAGTTCAAGTTACACGTCCAAAATACAAGTCATCAAAATATCTTCATCATCTCTTCTTCACAATCATCCTCTGCTTTATTGTTCCTCTGCTCTCCCAAATAAATTGAGGTCATCGCAGGTGTCAACCATAGACACAAAATAGGGTAAGTTTATGACAAACATAGTTTGAATAAAAGAATATATACACAGATGGTCATAATAAAGGAATATACACACAGATGGTCATAATATAATTCATAAAATAAGATGCATGGATGATGTATAAATCTCTATTCAAATGATGCATGACTCTCTCATCATCTTCTCAAATGGTACCATAGTCAAGATAGCCCCACTCTCTCTGTGGCACAGAACTTATCCAATCAGTCAGGGTAGGTCGGTGTTGCAATAGGAAGGTCACCTCCATCCATGTGATCATCATGGTGGTGTGGTCCTCACCGCCACAACTACCCCCCCAGCTCAGACTACTTTTGTCTGAATGCATGGACTCAGTCAAACTATCTGACACACCTCTTCTTGAGGTAACGCGGCTTAACCCTCGCAGGACATATGCATATGAAACATGCATGTATGATTCTCTTTTATCTCATATTTACTCTTTAGTATTAATCTCCAATTTATATCTCATATGCTTTATTAACCATTTAACATAAATCCAGCACAGAACTCAGCTCAACATATCATTCATGTATAAAGATTTATAGAAACACTCAGCAACACATGGATTTCATAACAATTCATATAAATTTCCAACAACACGTGAACTTCATAAAACACTTAATAATACATGAATAGAACACACTCAAACAGTTTATCAAACACATGGTGTGCAAGCTTTGTTTTATAGAATACTTTAAAGAAAACTATACTTAAACTATAGTTAATGTTAATCTTTATAAAGTTCAATATGATAAGCATGCTTTCAACATAAAATGGATAGGCTCAAAGATTTATAGAACACTTAAAACACTTAAGCTTTAGTAAAACATTTAACACAACCTCTAAACTTTAATAAAACATTCCATGATTTTAATCAACTATTTTCTTAAAATAGTCATAACACATATAGATTTAAGTCACTTAGCATTTACCCATTAAGCTAGTTTCAAGTTATTTATTCAACCAAGCATTCATTAAACCAAAATCAAATCACTTATTCAAATAATCATTTTATTTAACAATCTTTATTTCTTTGAGGTATTTACTCAAACACCTAGTATGCAAGGCTAATTCTTTATAGAAACCAATAAGAATCTTAATATTCAAACTTTATTTATCATAAACTTCCCATACCTTGCTTTCTCTTTTAAAATTTGCTAGCCTTGCTCCTAGTTCTCCTAGTGCTTCACGTGAGGTTTCCAAGGGTGTAGGCCTTTGTTTTCTGTTAAACAAAAGGTAACAAAGATGGAATATTTGGAAAGTGATGGAAGTGGGATGTTTATGCATGTAGCTTCCTTTGGACTAGCCTTCAATTTCGGTCCCCTCCCTCTTTTATATAAGCTTGTTGGTCTTGCTTTTGCTACAAATATCTTAAGCATTTATAACCTAGCTTTCCATGTGCTTTGATCCCATTGGCTCTTCATTTTCCACCCTACAAGTGTCCCTTCTTGAAAATTCTATAGCATTCTCCTTTGTTCCTTATTTGCACGTTGGTTTCAAGCTTTGTGGAGGCATCCTTATTTGTTTACTAGTTAGGAAAATATCTTAAAGTTATGTTGACTAATTTTCCAAATGGACCAATGGCAAGTGTTCAAGCTTTTCTACCAACCAAGTGTCTTTATCCTTGAATATTCTCACCATTTCTTCCTCCTTCTTGATAGTATACGTATGGTAGCTTGGCTTGGAGTGCAATTTTCACCAATTTTCGTGGAATAGGAAGATTTTGTGTTTTTCCTTCATTCTTAAATTTACCCCAAAACCTGTTTTAGTAAAATATTGGTTTTGGATTTGTTAATCGTTGGATTTCCTTAAAATTTTAAAGGCATACTCCTATCTCACATATATAACTTTTGACCGTTGGGATTTTTGAAATAATACCTATAACTGTCCACGTGTTCTGCCAAAGAAGACAAGATAAGATTTTTGCTTTTTAAGAAAAATCTACTTAAACTAAATCTACACCATAAGTGTTTTGACACTTGTTCAATTTCATGAAGCCTTCTCTTAATCTCCTTCCAAATGTCCCTTTGAGTTGGAAAAATCATGAAGCTTCACTATTATTTTTCAAGCTTCACATAAATGTTAGAGGAAAAATCTTCATCATGTGCCTTACAAGTGTCCTAACACTTGTATTCATTACATAGCTTCACTTTTGCAAGTGGCTTTCATGAATATTCTCATCCTTTCTACATGGTTCTTCACATACTCTTCACACCTAAGTTTTCTTCCTTTTATATCATTGGATGTTTAAGAAAAACCTAATTCCACTTATAGTTTCATGTCACAAACTATCTGTTATCTAAGAGTATTTTGTATTTCCATCATAAAATATCTATTCAAAATATCTAAGGGTGTTCTTGTCCTTTCCAAAATATTCAAGGGCGTTTATGTAAGTTTCCATTCTAAAATATCTTTCTAAAATATCTAAGGGCAGTTTTGTAATTTTCAAAATATCTAGGAGCATTTTCGTCATTTTGACCTCAAGGACATTTTTGTCATTTCTACTTTACGGTAAGGGCAATATGGTCATTTTTCCCCAAATCTTTCCGTAATGTTTCTAATTGATAAGTCACCCCCATAATCAAATCTTCCCTAACTTAAGACTTTCATAAATATTTATTGAACTATAGTTATGAAAATTTTTGGGGTGTTACAACTTTCAATTAAAGGAATTATGAGATCAGTCGAATACACAAGAAATTTTAACATAATCAAATATTATTGTATCTCCTACTTTGTAACCAAAGTTGTTTTTAGTAATCAAGAAATGCTTAGATTATAAGATTGAAATATACTTATTTTGAGTTTAGCTATAAAACTAGTTTTGAATGAGTTTATAGTTTATGTTTTCAACACGAGTAAAAACTATATAAACTTGAATGTTAAACAAAGTTAAATTGCAAAGATAGAAAATGACTTGCAAAGTAAATTGCTTTGTTGATAAATCGAATGGAAATTCAATCAATGATAAAATGACAGAAATGTAAAGTTCTTTCGAAATGTAAATTGAGATCAAATGTTTTCGATTATGAAAAAGAATTATACATGTTCATTTTTTAAATTATGACATGAATTCTATTTCCATAGATATGGATATAAGACAAAAAAGAAAAGGGGAATCACTTTTTTTTTTGTTCTTATCCTAGTCTTTTTTGTGCAAGTAAAATAAAAGGGGACTTAAAAAAATTAAAGGATTATTTTGTTTCTGATAGTTATTTAATAACAAGTAAATAAGTTTAGAGTGTAGAGAAGAAATGGAGATTGGAAAAAGTATAGGGTTTGGAGAAGAAATGTAGGAAGAAAAGATTGCATGAAACGTAAATCAATCAAAGAAAGAAATTGCATGAACAATAAATTGCATTAAGAAATGGGTTCGAATATACACATTGTCTTGGTAATCGGTAGCCATTTTCCTTGTGCGGCATGTTGGTGAAAAGATTTATGTGATCTTTGCAACCAAGGACAAATGTCTACCAATGTGCCTATTTATAGCCTATTTTGACCCAATGGTCAAATTACAAGATCTATACAAGTGTACAATCTAATTTGAACTAATTATCCCAAATTTGACACCTATGTCATTGTGTTTTCCTTCAGAAAACCTTTAGTAACTGTTTTTGCACTTTCGATCAAAACAACATGCCTTCGATGAATTTTCTCTTCATATCTTCAAGGAACATCAATCTTCAATAATCCATCTTCTGATGTAGTTCTATTTTCTAAGTTTTCACATTTTCAATAATTCATCGGACTCAATCCAGTTACCATATTTTTATTATCATCTTAACATAAATTTAGTATTATGTTCTTTTGCTTCTTTTGATTTCTATAATTTGAAAATTTCACTAACACCCCTAGCAAAGTGTTAATGAAGTTATGTATATTTGATAAAAAAAATGAACAGTGTGAGAGCAATACATAAAATGATCCATGAATTTCAACTCATAAGGTTTTGTTAAAATGCAATGCGAGTCTCACTACTATGGTTCCTTAGTTTTTTGAAACACTTCATAGTGTTCTAGTCCCTAATGACCCATCAAATGTTGCCATTATCTTTATTTGGATCAATTAGAATGAGTAGCAAACAGAAGCTGGTCGAAAGTGAAAGTCAAGTCTTTAGATTGAAAGCCAATTCAAGTATCTGCTGCAGTGAAAATCCTTCAACAGTTATTCATGTGGACACATGACCTTTTGGTTTTTCATTGATGCTATTGAGGTACGGTGTGATGAGAATCAAACAAGGAACAAGGACATTGAAAAAATACAAGGACTTGGTGGACCAATGACAAGGGAATGTGCTAAGAAAGCAAAGGAATCCTTGAACCAAATGGTGGTAACTTTCATTGAACCAGATTCACAACTACATGGAATAAAGTCCAAGTTGATCAACTACATAAAACAACTTGAGGAATGAAGATGATGGACTGACTTGCATGATAATAAAATGTTTAGAATAATATTGCTTGTTGGTATATTGTTATGTCTCTTGAGTGACTTAAATGATAATTATTAAGCCACTTAAGCCAGCTATATGTATCTCCTATTTTGTGAATGAAAGGCAGACCAAATTACAAGTCATCCATTGTGAGTGAGACTAGTTCTCTTAGGTTCTTCTAACAATCAATCCTTCGATTATGGTGCCTTCTGTTTCTAGTTCCTTTATTTTCATTCCCAAATTTCTATGGAATCAAACCCTAACCCTCAAATTCCCAATTTTTGTCTCAATTTGTCTCAGATTGTATCTCTCAAAATACTTGGCCTTTTTCGGTGATTCTTAAGTCTATTTTGCAGTTCAAAAAATGTTATTTCTCCTCATTTTGGAAACACTCAATTCCGAGGAGTAATATGTGAGATAAGATCGTTTTTCATCAATATGTTCAAGAGGTTGAATATTGGGATTAAATTCCATTCCTAGATGATCCAGTCATCCACTTCCAATGGAGGTTCTTATCAAGATGGGAGCATGATGATGGGCTTCATGTTGATCGCTTCTATGACTACCTCCGCTGTCGTCTTGCACTGATGGATACACTAGAGTTTAGGCCCATATGGTTGATTTTTATGTTTGGTGGACCCAGCCCATGCCATCTTACTACCATTTTGCCATGCTCATGCCACAGGTCGTCATTCCATCTGAGTCCTATTCACTACCTGTGAATAATGCGATGTCCTTTGCTGGATTTGATTCTTCATCTGATGACTCTGAAGCACCACTCGTATGGAGTTGGAGGAAGTTGTGTTTGATGATGAAAAAAAGGTTTTGTAAGAGGATACATATATTGAGGAGGATCCATCTATAGATGAGGAGGACCCCATCACCTCGGAGCCAATGGAGAAAGACTCTTTATAGGATTCTTCTTATGAGTCTTGCTGGGAGGTCCCTTTTTCTTCTGACTATACTTTTTTTGGTACAACTGACTTGGGCTTGGGTATAGATGATTGGTCCGAGTCTTAGGTTTTTCCTCTTATATGTACTTTGGGATGAGTAGACCTAGGCTTAGACCTTTTGTATTTATTCAGTCATCATTTACTTTATATTACTTTACTTGTTACTTTGGGGTTGTATATGCTACTTATTGTTTCCATCGATATGCTTATGTTTTGCTACTCTTTATGACGCATGAAACTTATTTATCTATATTTGGTGGCCATGGAGGTTCACCTATTTATCATTACTTATTACTTGGGCATGTATGGGTTATTTACTTTGCAAATGTTTCTATTTTATTCATCAACTTATAGTTTTAATACAATAAGTAATCACTATGAGTTATTATGCATGTTTAAGAAAATGAGTTTTAAGAAATAGGAATGGAAGGTTTTTATTTTTGGCAAAAATTTCCTCTACCTTTTCTATTCTTTTGCAGTAATAATAGATAGAGCTTGGGACTATCTTTCACATGAGGGAATCACAGGTTATTTTGAGAGTTTATATTTAAGGGTGTTACACCTAAAGTTTAGATATGTGCTTGCTCTACGATGAGTGTTTTCCCATGCCTATCCCTACCTCTTTATTGTATGATCCTTCTATTTCCTTCCCTTTCCCCATTTTGAACTTTAGGTTTGTAGACATGGGATTTCGATGATTTCTCTTGATTGAGGGGTTTATTCGGTAAACCAATCATGTAGAAATGTAATAGGTGCTATTGTATGATTTGTAAAGCCTGGGAAAATTTTGGGTGTCATTAATGGCAAAGGAAATGCAAAATTGTGCCTTTTCTAATTTGCATATTTTCTAGTATTCCCTCAACGAGTGGGGATTCGGTAAACAAATCAATGAACTTCTGGGTTCTATAGGATTTTCTCTTAACAAGTATGGAACTCGCTCAATGAAAATCAAGAACTCTTAATTTGTTCCTAAGGGCATTTCGCCAAGTGAGGTAGTGTCCTTGCTATCTGAGTTTTTAGGGCAAGATAAGGATCTTGTGAAGCACAAATTAGACATAATACACCAAGTAGTCATTGGAAGTAGTTTAACTAAGAAAAGGTGAAAATTTATTAGTGAATAGGGATTTTCCAAATGAGCACTAGGCTTTGCTAAGCAAAAAAGGTTCCAGGAAAAGAGTGATGGTTCGTGATGCAAATTCCCTAAGTGAATGTTAACCTCAAGAAGAGATATCCCCCTTAACAACAGGTGATCTCCTAATTCATATAGGCAAAAGTTGGTGATATTTTTTTAATCAAAATTAAAATTTTAGTATAACAACCAATGATGAATATTAATGTTAATTTTTGTTATACACAATTTTGATGAGTTCTAGCATGGACAAGGCATGTATGTGGTTCATTATGAACCATGGTTAATGACTTGCAATATTAGGTTTATCTGTTTATTTGTTTTTATTGGTTACATTGTTTTTTTTAAATTAGATAATGATTGTTATAACCTTAGTGAAATTAACTGTGGAATGATGCTTATACCCTTATGTTAGGCCTAAAATACACCAATGTTTCCGCAAAACCTAAAATCAAATTTGCTCCTCCCACTGTTGTCTAGCAAGTGGAAATGGTGAGGTTAGTAACGTGTCTATTGTGGCTTTGGGTGGTGTGGTAGCTGTTGTTGATGGAGGATTGTGGTGGCGTGGTTGTTGTTGATAGAAAATTGTGTTTGTTTCATAGCTTTAGAAGGTGTTGTAGTAGCACTTACCTTACATTTGAATGTTGCAATTGCCGCCTACAACATCAAAATATCTAGAAAATGTTCACAACCCCAATACTAGATTTTGTAGCAAATTTTCAGTCTAAATAATTAAAAAGCTACCCATAATTTTTTTGTCACTCTGAAGAGGACATGCATTTACGAATGTGTTATAAAAAGGTGAAGCAATTTTAGCAATGAAACATCGAAAGGGAAGAGGATATGGTTACATTGAGGAGGTTGCTAACGAGGGAGAGTTATGTTGAAATGTTGGAATCTCGCTGAAGAGGCGATGGTTTGAAGGGTGAGAAGACGGGGGTAGGTTTTGGAGATGGCACTGGAGATGAGGTTTTGGAAGAAGTTGAAGTGATAAAGGGCTTATTGAGCATTTTTAGTTAAATATTTTTTTATTCTTCTTAGTTTGTTTGACTTCTCTTGGAATTTTGTTTTCTCATTCCAATTTAGTTTTTGTCATAGGCAAGCAAGTGGACTTAATTGCTAATTATTGCTTATTTTTGGATTTTAAGCTTACTTGACCTATCGTCCTTGTACAGGACCTAAAGAGCTCTACAAAACTCGGAATGGAGCATATGAGTAGTCCTTGGAAAGATAAGGAAAAGATCTACAAGTTCATCACAGATAAGACAAGGCCAATTCTGTCATTTGGAGGGTCATTTTAGGCTTTGAAGCCAGAATCATTGCACTTGAATTTTGGGCTGCGAGTTGCATTTTTATTGGTGTAATTAGCATAATTAATTAGATTAGATGGGCCTACTCATGGTCCATTCTTTCCTTATGACTTAGTCACTATATGCTAGTGAAATTAGTTAGGGAGAAGTACATTACATTTTAGCAAAAACAAAATTTACATTTACATTTTAGAAATTTCCAAAATTAAAACCTTTTCTCTCATTGTTCTTCATTGTTCTTCATTTTCGTTTCTGTTCTTCATTGCTCTTGCACTAATTTCGTGGGTCTTCCATTGATGATGATCATTGAAGGCTAAACAATCAATCAATCCAAGGATCCAGTCCAAGCAAAGGGTGTTAGCTATGAGGAAGATGAAGATATGGAATCAAGAAGAATGAAGAATGCAAGTTTTGATGTTTCACATGCCTACTCAATTGATGGCATTTGTAATTTCTTGCTTAAGTTTGGTTCAAGTAGTTAAAGCTTCATAATCCTCACTAGCCTTGATTAATTCATGCATTCATACATACATTTTATCATGTTTAATCATATGGTAATAAGTATTTAGATATAAATTCATAAAGGCAATTAGGTTTTTATAAAAAACTGTTTTTCACTGTTGTAATCGATTACAAGTATGATATAATCGATTAAATGCATGTGTATGAGTCTGCATATTGCCTTATGAACATTTTAATTGATTACCATTGATTTGTAATCGATTAAATGAGCTTATCACAGAAATGGACGTTCTATGTGATAATCGATTATCTCATAGAATAATCGATTAAATATTTTACAAAAGCATTTTATCTGGTTTAATCGATTACCAGATATTCGTAATCGATTAAATGTGCATTGATGTGTTTTTAACATGTTCTGTGTTAATCGATTAAATAAGAATTTAATCGATTACACATGTGTATAAGGAAACTCAGTTCATTTGGAATAATCGATTACAAGATAACTTAATCGATTATTTTGTTCATGACATATTTCCAGATTCCTGATGAACACTTTAATCGATTAAAATAATTGATTACTTTGACGAAATAATCGATTATAGTGATAAGCGTTTGCCGTAACGCTCCAAAACAATTTAACTACGCTAATTCTGTAGCACAGGATTAACCTAGGTTGACTTAGAGATACTATTAATATGGTTCTAACTTCAACTCACTAATAACAGTAAGGGGGGATTTTTGTCGAACAGTTTATATGCGTAAGTAAAAATTGCAAAAGCATAAACTAAGATTAAAGAAAACAAAGAAACTAACAAAATTGAAAAGAAGTAATGTAAAACAGAATCAAAGCATCAATCCAATTCACCTCACCAAGCTATTCGAATCATCATTGTTCTCAGAAATTTATCCTATTGTGAAAGTTCATTCAATCTAATTAGAAGCAATTCAATCGACTTAACCCCTAAATTGATTTAAACAAAAACCCTAACTGAAATATCATTCAATTAATCTGTGATTAATATTCAAAATTAGGAAATGAATCCATAACCTAATCCGCTTTTAATCCTAAACATATTCTTAATCATGAAAATAGAATAGCAATTGAAGAAAAAAGTGAACATTCAAACAGAATTTGAAATACCAAACCAGAACTCAAATTCTCCTTTTGCCTGGGTTAGATCCTTGGAATGATTACATGAAAATGGAAGAACAGCAAAACGAAAATGAAGAACAATGACGAACAAGGAAGAACAATTGAGAGAAAATAAGAGCAAGAGTTTTGATCCTAAAAACTTAAAAGAGAGAAATGTAAAACTGTTTTTACTAATGAAATGTGTGTATAAAGTATGTCCAATGTCACTAATATGTAGTGGCTAAGTCTGAAGAAAAGAATGGGCCATGAACAAACCCATCAATTCTAATTATTTACTATTTACAATCATAAAAATCAAATTCGCAACCCAAAATATAAGTGCAGTGATTCTGACTTCGAAGCCCAAAATGACCCTCCAAATGGCAGAATTAGCCTCAGATTATTTCTGACAAACTTGTAGATCTTTTTGTTATCTTTTCAGGGACTACTTGAATGCTCCATTTGGAGTTCTGTCGAGCTCTGTAGGTCTTATACAAGGCAGATAGGTCAAGTGAGCATAAAATCCAAAAATACGCTACAATTAGCAATTAAGCCCACTTACTTGCCTAAGACAAAAACTAAATTAGAATGGAAAAATAAAAGTCCAAGAGAAGTCAATTAAGTTAAGAAGGATAGAAAAATATTTAACTAAAAGCACTCCATCATACAGTTGGTTAAGTCTGTTTTTTATAAATAGAACAGCTTGGATTGAGGTTGAAAAAACAATTATTTTGTGAAATATTCGTACAAGCCTTGAGAAAAACACTTTCTAGGGTTCTTAAAAAAACTAAGTCAAAGGTTGAAGAAAGAATGAAAGATGCTAAGTGTAATGGAGTTTTACATGATTTGTTAGTCATCATTCACATTGTGTGAAAAGTTGTTCAAGCTTTCTGGTTAAAGAAATCATCAAGAAAGAGTATTTGCATACATTCTCAGATTGGTTAGATCATTCATTTCATTGAATTTACTGAGGATTATGAGGTGATATCTTTCTTGAAGTTTAAGCTTGGTTATTTTGTTTGATATTTGTGTTGTATATGTGTTGAATGTTTATATAACAAATTTTATTCTTTAAAGTTTTTTCTAGAAGGGTTTTCTAGAGGGAAGAACAGAGAGGGGATCTCTGGTTCTTGATCTTTTGAAAAGTCTATAGGGTAAAGATTTTGAATTTTACCTAGGAAGGGTAAGAGAGATCATTGTATGCTTGTAAAGAACTTATATTTGTTATAGTGGAACTCTGACCAAGATTTGGTTAGAAGAAAACTGGATGTAGCCTCCGGGGTTGAGAGGTGAACCAGTATAAATCTTGTGTGATTTAATATTTCTGTTTATGTTCATAATATTCTTGAAGTATTAGTTTTGTTTATATTACAATATTGGTCACAGTATAAGAGGGATTTGATTGGTGAAGAAAATTATTTTCTTAGTTGTTTTAAAAGATACGATCCTTCTTGAAAGTCTTCAGCTGTTACATTTTCGAAAGGAAAATTTTAAAACTCTGAGAAAAAACCAATTCACCCCCCTCTTGGTTATTTGCAGAAGTGTTCATTATATTTTCAAAGGGAAATTTGAGTTCTGGTTTAGTATTTCAATTTCTGTGTGAATATTCACTTTCTTCTTCAATCTTCTATTCAATTTTCATGATTATGAATGTGTTTAGGATTGAAAATGGATTAGGTTATAGATTCATTTCCTAAATTCGAATTTTAATCACAGATTAGTTGGATGATATTTCAATTAGGTTGTGATTTCAATTAATTTAGGAGTTAATTCGATTGAACTGCTTCTAATGAAATTGAATGAACTTTCATAACAGGATCATTACCTGAGAACTATGATAATTAACATTGCTTGGTTTGGTGAATTGGATTGATGTTCTTTAATCTGTTTTTACATTACCTCTTATCAATTCTGTTAGTTTCTGCATTGTTCTTCAATCATAGTTTGTGTTTTCGCAATTTTTACTTATCGCATGCAAATTGTTTGACAAAACCCCCTTATTGTTTAGTAGTGAATTGAAGTTGGAAACATATTGATAGTGTCTCTGAGTCGACCTAGGTTAATCCTGTGCTACAAAATTAGCATAGTTTAATTGTTTTGAAGCGATACGACATCGGTTACAAGTTAGAAATCCTATGAAAAACATGAAAAAGTGCCGCAATTCTATTTTTTAATATTTTCTGAATGTAAAAACAAAATAACAACAAAAGAAAACAAATATTGCAACACAATAACAGAAACAACAAAAATAGACAGAAAACAGAAAAAAATAGAAACGTCAAAGAAAATAGAAATAGACTCAAAAACTAAAACAGACAACCAAAAAACAGAAAATAGCCAGAAAACAGAAAATAAAAAACAGACAGAAACAAAATGCAGATAATTAAAACATAAATAGAATGTAAACACAAAAATAAAAAACATATAGAAACAGTAAACAGAAAACTGAAACGTAAATAGATATGTACAAGGATGTAGACCTTTGTTTAGCTTTTTAATTTAAGTGAAAGGGATGTAGGCTGAAAATTGGAATGTTGTCCGTGAACTAGCCTTCATTTAGTCCCCACCATCCCTTTTTATATGCTAGGTTACTTGGCTTTTTCTACAAAAATCTTCAAGGCCTATGATTACATAGCTTTTTGGTTGGTTTTCTCTTATTGGCTAACACTTTCTCACCCTCCAAGTGTCCTTGTTCATGAGAGTTCCACATCATTCCACTTCCATCTAGCACTTGCATGTGGAATTGCTTGATCTTCGTGCATTCCTTTTGGTTAAATCCGTGAGGTAGCTTAAGCTTAGGTGTTGTAGATTTTTGTTGCATCAAAGTCATGATTGTTTTGCTTTTTAGTTGGATTCTTTTCATTGGCTAGCAATTCCTTACCCTACAAGTGCCCTAAGTCTTGAATTTTCTCAACCTTTCTCCCTTATTCTTGTAACTCCACGGCCATATTGGTTCTTTGGAGCAAACATGTGCAATTTTGGCCTAAAACCGTGGGATGGTTATAGTTTTAGGGATTTTTATGCTTTTTGTTTTACTTAATATAAATTCTTACATAGAATAAAATTATTTCTATAATTTAGGAAAACCTAATACCAATTGCTTCTTTGTGAGTAAAATTCTGGAATCTTATCTAGAAACTAGTTTAGGTTTTTTGTAACATGTTTAAGATATGATCTAGACTTTCTTAGATAGTTTTATCTTAATTTCTATTGGTTCTTTTTGTTTCTAATTAGTAAAATTACTAACCTAATTTATTAAAGAAGTTTATTTATCTTAAAATTACAAGAAAACTCTAAAGATTATAACTATTATTTCCTTATAGTTTTCTGATGCTTAAGATATCTTAAATCGAGTTCTTTTCTAAAATGATTTACAAAATTCATAGAAATCTCATCTTATGGGTCTTTGTTACTTTCTTGATCAATAATTGATCATCTAGAAGTATTCTATTCCACACTTAGGTTTCAACAGAATTTCCTTACCCATCTGGGCATTTTTGACCTAAAGGGTATTTTGGTCATTTAACTCAGGGACCCAACTGTCATTTTTGAAATTGTCCAAGGAAATTTATGTCATTTTCAAAAAGGGACATGTGTGTCATTTTCAAAATGTTTAAGGATATTTTTGTCCTTTTATCTAGGAATGCATACTTAAAGAAAAATTCACATGTATATGAAAATATGAGGGTGTTACAAAATTCACATTGTCTTCGATGTAAGCATGCAAATAAATGCAAACAAAGAGATAACAAATAAAAGAAGGGAAAAGAAAACTGTTAAGGAATTTTAAACCACGGCAAGCGTACCATTCTATCGTTGTAAGTTTCGAATTTATAAAAGATCGTCTCTATAGGGACTTGAGCTTACTCAGTTAATCCAACTAAATTTAAACAGTTGAATAGATATGTACAAGTAGGTTGAACGATATTTCATTTGTTGATGCAAGTAAAGTAAACTAACTAAACTTAACAAAAATGAAAATATATTTATGTGAAAGCGGGATTGGATTTCATCATTCTTAACATCCTATATTCAATTAATATTTACCATGCATAAATCATCGTCTATTTTTATTGATGCACACTAAGTTACCTTGAATCGATTCCTCGCATTCAAGTTCTAAGGATATTTTACCGAATATCGATCCCTCGCATATTTAAGTAAATTACCCCAGCGTTAAGAACTATAATCACGTGCTTTTATGCAATCGAAACATTATGCCCTATTCCTAGCAACGTAACGTAACGAGTAATTTCATTCAGTTCAAACCATAAGATTACTTTCTAGTCTCACTTCGGATTTAAGTTCGTGATACTAGTGATCAAGTAGGATCAAGCATTAAGCGCAGAATGAAACTACCAATAAGAAATAGAACGACTCATGCATGAATATTAAAAGAAGTATAGGGTTAAGAAGATTACATCCAACCTCTAAGAAGCTAGCCCAACATGGAGAGAACCTCCTCTCGGAAGAAGCTGCTTAACGTTCCCATCCTCGCTTCTCTCCGGCAGAGCTTCCACGCTAAACCTCACTTCTCTCACTTTCTTAACCTACTTAAACCTACTATTTAAGTACCTAACACCTAAGAACAAGCCTAAAGCAAGAAAGGGAGGAAGAAACCTCCAAAAAGCATGTCGTCCTCTCCATTTTTGTGGCCTATTTATAGGTTTTTGCCTCCTGCCAGCTTCACTCGCCCAGGCCACCATTTTCTTCATGTTTTGGTTGCCTGGGCCAGCTTAACTTATCTTTTTGGAACTTGTAGCTCGCCCAGGCCACTGATTTTGCCTATGTTCACTCGCCTGGGCGAGTTAAAGTCTTAATGTTGAAGAAAGCTTTGGGCCATGTCGGTTTCTGGGCCTGAAATGCTTGTTGCACCTCCCATGCTTGCTATGTAACCCTCCTTGCTTGCTTTTGATATCTGGAAGCCTCGGAAATCCACGGAATCTATCAAATACACAACATGATTTGGATTAATCTTCCGAAACACTTTAAACACAAGTATAAGGTGCTAATTAACTAGATTTAGGGAAATTTATAAGCTAAATGAAAGAAATCAAAAGATAAGTGCCAATATTTTAAGCATGAGATTAACTGAAATGTGGCACTTATCAATTCAAGACGCATTATCACCACACAAAATTGGCAAGACCAAAGAGATGTCCGCTACAAGCTCTTCCTCCACTATCGCGCGGGGATTCAGGTCAGAAAACCCTGCTAAGGGTGCGGCGCTGGTGGCGCTAGGATTGGCGCTGATGGCGCCAAATGTAATAGCTTGAATTCGTAAGCATATGTTTAAGCTTAGTTTAAGCATGAATCTAAGTTTTTGGGTTAAGGAATATGATCATGCTTTAGAATCCTCTGAAAGATGCTTAAAAATGCAAGTTTATGGATTGTTCTGGCATATGGCGCGACCCGCGCCATATGGGTAATATGGGGCA
>PYAF01005185.1:48700-63467 GCA_007407185.1 Glycine tomentella
TATGTGTTATGAGAAACTGGATCAGCAGGGGTGTGCTTTTATGCTTTGTGTGTGACTTTGATGAGTTGATGTTGTTTCATACATAATGTATCAAGAAAAGCGATTCTGTGCTTCCGCTGAGTTTTATAAACTATGTTTTAAACGTTAAACTGATATTATTAATGATAACACGTCGGAGGCCTACGGGGTGTTACATGAGGGTTCTCATGAAATATTTCAGTTGGTTACCATTGACCTTAAAGACTTTGCCGGTAACTTCATTTTTAATCTCAACTATACCATGGGGAAAACATTAGTAATAACAAAAGGTCCATCCCATCTAGATCAAAGTTTATCGGAAATAAGCTTAAGGCGAGAGTTAAAAAAGAGCACTTTTTGGCCACTATGGAACTCCTTCCTAAGAATCCTAGAGTCATGAAATCTCTTCACTCTCTCCTTGTAATTCTTGGAGTTCTCATAGCGTTCTAAGCAGATCTCTTCAAGTTCTTGCAACTGAAGCTTCCTTTCCATACCTGCTTCATCAAATGACATCTTACAACTCTTCACCACCCAATATGCACGGTGCTCAATCTCCATCGGAAGGTGGCATGACTTAGCAAAAAACCACCCTATAGGGAGACATCCCTAAAGGTGTTCAGTAAACAGTCCTGTGAGCCCACAAAGCATCCTCAAGTAGCTTGCTCCAATCCTTCTTGTTGGGTTACACTGCCTTCTGTAACACTTGCTTGATCTCTCTATTAAAAACCTCTGCTTACCTATTTGTTTAGGGGTGATAAGCTGTAGCAACTCTATGCACAACCCCATACTTCTGAAGCAAGGATGCCAATGACTGGTTACAGAAATCGCTCCTTTGGTCACTGATAATGGCTCTAGGCACACCAAACCTGCAAAAAATGTTGGATCTCACAAAATCCACAACAACTTTAGAATCATTAGTTCTGGTGGCCATAGCTTCAACCCATCTAGAGACATAATCAACAGCAAGCAAAATATATGAAGAACCATGAGAAACAGGAAATGGACCCATAAAATCAATACCCCACATATAAAAAAACTCACAAAAAATAATGTGCTGCTGAGGCATCTCATGCCTATGTGTAATGGTTCCTCCTGCTCTTTGACACTGCTCATAAGTGGTGGTAAAGTGATGAGCATCTCTAAACAAGGTGGGCCAAAAGAACCCACAGTCTAATACCCTCATAGTGGTTTGTTGAGGACCAAAATGACCTCCAGTAGGTGTGCCATGACAAAACTGAAGAATAGACTGAATCTCATGATCGGACACACTCCTTCGGATCACTACCAAACCTCCAAAAATAAGGATCATCCCACACATAATATTTAGCATCACTCTTAAGTTTATCTATTTGGGACCTAGATGCATGAGGTGGGACAACAGATGCAACAATGAAATTCACAATGTCAGCAAACCAAGGTGTGACATGTGATGAATGCAAATGCATCAAATGCTCATTAGAGAAATTATTACGAATAGTAAAGGACTCAAGAGGTCCCTCAATCCTGCTCAAGTGATCAGCAACCAAGTTTTTTGCACCACTCCTGTCCTTAATCTCAATGTCAAACTCCTGAAGAAGAAGCATACACCTGATCAATCTAGGCTTAGCATCAGGCTTCTTCAACAGGTACTTCAAAGCTGCATGGTCAAGAAAGACAGTGATATGGGAGCAAAGCAAATAAGATCTGAATTTATCTAAAGCAAAAACAATAGCCAAAAGCTCATTCTCAGTGGTGGTGTAGTCAACTTGGGTTGCATCTAAGGTGTGTGAAGCATAAACAATGACATGGGATAGTTCATCAACTTTCTATGACAACACAGCGCCAAGTGCATAATTAGAGGCATCACACATGAGCTCAAAGGGAAGCTCCCAATCTGGTGGCTGCATGATGGGAGAGGTAGTAATCTTCTTCCTCAATCCCTCAAATGCCTCTTTGCAAGGTTGGTCAAACATAAAGTCTATGTTCTTTTGGAGAAGCTTGGACAATGGCAATGCAATCTTACTGAAATCTTGAATGAGTCTCCTATAGAAACTTGCATGTCCAAGAAAAGAACGCACTTCCCGCACAGAAGCAATGTAAGGTAAAGAAGTAATCACATCAATCTTGGTCGTATCAACCTCAAGACCTCTACTAGAGACCAAATGCCCTAAGACTATACCCTCATGCACCATAAAACAACATTTCTCAAAGTTAAGAACAAAAAGGTTAGTCCCAATACATCGGTCAAGCACTCTAGAGAGATTATCCAGACATGCATCAAAAGAGGAACCATAAACAATGAAATCATCCATAAACACCTCCATGCAACTCTCTAATAAATCAGAAAAGATACTCACCATGCACCTTTGGAAGGTGCCAGGTGCGTTGCATTGGCCAAAAGGCATCCGGGTGTAGGCAAATGTGCCAAATGGACAGGTGAATGTGGTCTTGTGTTGATCCTCTGGTGCAATGTGAATTTGCATGTAACCGGAAAAACCATCAAGAAAGCAATAATGTGATTTACCTGCCAACCTCTCTAGACCTTGATCAATGAAGGGGAAAAGGAAATGGTCCTTGCGAGTGGCCTAGTTGAGTCTCTTGTAGTCAATGCAAACTCGCCAACTGTTGGCCACTCTAGTCGGAATCAACTCATTATCCTATTTCTTCATAACCGTGATACTCGACTTCTTAGGGACCACTTGGACAGGTGAAACCCAAGTGCTATCTAAGATGGGATTGATGATCCCTGCAACTAGTAACTTCATCACTTCCTTCTTCACCACATCAAGAATAGTGGGATTCAGCCTCCTCTATGATTGCCTCACTGGCCTAGAATCATCCTCCAAGAGTATCCGATGCATGCAAATGGAAGGATTAATTCCAAGAAGGTCAACAAGTGTCCATCCAATGGCCTTTTTGTGGCCTTTCAAAACATGCAGCAACTTCTCTTCATGCTCAAGTGACAGGCTGCTAGATATGATGACTGGAAGTTTCTGAGCTTCATCTAAATATGCATATTTGAGGTGCTCAGGTAGTGACTTTAGCTCCAAGGAAGGTGGTTGAATGGTGGAAGGCAAGGAAAGGTTGGTGGTTGAAGAAAGGGAGATAGGAAAATCAGCATTTGTACGTGCAACACAATCAGAATCCAGTGCGGAGGAAATCTCCGCACAAATACTACAAACAACAGTAGAATCATCACAGGTACAACCGAGATCAAAATCAAAAAAATCATCAGAAAGTAAATTAGAAATATCTACACTATCTACTGCAACATCAATGATATCAACAAGAAAAACAGAATGCTCCTCTATAGGATGTCTCATGGCATCAAAAAGGTTAAACTGGACAACGTCATCACCAAACACCATGGAAAAAGTTCCGGCATACACATCAATTTTTGTCCTGGTTGTCATTAAGAATGGTCTCCCTAGGATCAATGTGGAACCATGGCTGGAAGACTCATTCTCCATATCCAAAATGTAAAAATCTGCTGGAAACATCAAATTATTAACTCGCACCAGCACATCTTCAATAAGTCCAAGTGGAAGTGCAACACTCCTGTTGGCTAAGTGAATGACCACACCAGTGGGTTTCAAATCACTAAGATGTAATGATCTATAAACTGATGTGGACATGACATTAATGGAAGCTCCGAGGTCACACATGGCATCTGCAAAAGTAAAATCTCTAATGGTGCAAGGGACAGTGAAAGTGCCAGGATCCTTGCACTTCTACGGAAAGGTGGATAATGCAATGGCATCAACAGTTTTGCCCTGTATCAGTGCGGAAACATTTCTGCCCATCTTGACTTTCTCATTTCCCTTTAGATTCCTTTTGTGGGTGCACAAATCCTTCAAGAACTTTGCATATTTTGGAATTTGTTTGATGGCATCCAAGATGGGAATGCTGACTTTCACTCTCCTGAAAGTCTCAAGCAGATCAGAGTCAAGCTCCACCACTTTCTTTGCAGAAATGGATTTAGAAGGGAAATATAAGGGAATCTGTTTTGGCACCATCATCAATTTTTTTACCAGCACCATCATCAATTTTAGCACCAGGAAGATCTATGCCACTCCTCAAGGTAATAGCACTCGCATTCTTTAGATTAATAACTAGTTGTGATGGCATGTTGCCAGAACCTTGTTGCTGCATCTGGTTGACAATTGTAGCTAACTGTCCAATCTGAGTCTGTAGGTCTTGGATGGTGACACTGACATTTTGTTGAAACTGGATGTTGCTGGTTGTCATTTGCTTCATTAAATCCTCCAAGGAAGGTCTAGAACTGGTCTGCACAGGTTGTGCAGGTGTAGGTGCAGGTTGCTAGAATTATGGTTGTTGTCTGAACGGGGGAGGTTGGTATTTGCTAGTGGAAGGTTGATATGGCTACTGCTGTTGAGGTCTGAATGGCTGCTGGTGTGTCGTCTGCTGTCGTTGTGGACCAGGACCATACCTCAAATTCAGATGATCTCTCCAACCAAGATTATAAGTGTTAGAGTAAGGATTGTACTGTTGTTAAGGTTTGAATGGTTGTCCAGGTTGTATGGCAGAAACTTCAGCAACTTGTTCTGTTTCTTGGAGAGTGGGACAAGAATGTGTTGGATGATCATGTGCACAACAGATACCACACAACCTTGGTTGATTGGCTGCCATCACATTCTGTTGTTGACCAATAGCAAGCTGTCTCACAAGGGATGTCAACTTTATCAATTTATTCTCCAACCTTTGGTTATCAACAACCATGTAAATAGAAACTTCATTTGCATCAGTCTTGCTTGTTACAACACCTTTGGTACCAAATTTTTGATAATTGGCAGCCATGTTCGAAATCAACTGCCTTGTAGCAAGAGGAGTCTTGTCCATTAAAGCGCCTCCACTGGTTGCATCTATCATACTCCTGTCCATCAACATCAAGCCTTCATAAAAATACTAGATCAGTAACTGCTCACTGATTTGATGATGAGGACAGGTAGCACACAACTTGTTGAATCTCTCCCAGTACTTATACAAAGTCTCTCTAGGAAGCTGCCTTATACCACAAATTCCTTTCCGGATGGATGCTGTTCTGGATGTAAGGAAGAATTTCTCCAAGAATCTTCTCTTCATATCTGTCCAAGTATTGATAGGATTTGGTTGAAGGTACAACTAGTCCTTAGCAACGCCATCTAGAGAGAATGGAAATTCCTTCATCTTGACATAATCCTCATGAATTTCATGTGGTCTCATGGTGGAACACACCATATGAAACTCCTTAAGATGCTTATGTGGATCTTCACCTGAAAGACCATGAAACTTTGGAAGCAAATGGATCAGTCTAGATTTGAGCTTATAACTAACGTCAGTCTCAAGATATTGAATGCACCACGGTTGATAAACAACATCAGGTGTAGCCAATTCCTTAAAAGTTAAGTTGTTATCAGCCATTGTATCAACAAATTTTTCAGCATCAAGATGTGCAGAATGAGAACTTGACTTAGAAAACACTACACTACTATCTAGAACTACACTATTAAATTCATATCTAGACTACTATTATGCCTGCTCAATCTGTGAAATGTTTTATCTATTTCAGGATCATATGAATGCAAGTCACTTGGTTGGGACCTAGTCGTGCACAGCTCAGCTCATCAAAGACAAAAATCACAGGAATAACAAAATTAATAGACAACTACCCTACCAGGACACTATTCGCAATATCTGCCGAAATGAAATAGAAATTGGAAAACTGCCTCACAATTTTTTTAAAAAAATTCAAAAACACCACAGTAAATATCTATAAATCATGCTTGATTTTTGTGATTTTTTTGATGAATTTTAAAAATGATGAAAACACAAAATAAATTCAAAATTGGCCTAGATCAATGAATTTGGCAATTTGGACCCCTCTGACTGTGTTCATCCTTCATAAGTCACCTTGATGTATTAATTTTCTCCACATTCTGGTAAATTTTAGCCCATTCTGAGACAGTTTGCTGTGAAATGACCAAAATGCCCATATGCCAAAACTCCTACTTAGAGGCCGAATTTGCCAATTTTAACCCACACCTAACCCTTTAAGGGTTTGTTTTGCTTAGAATGGGGGATAAACTTCAGACACTAAGTTTCAGAATCAAACTCCACAAAAGATCGAAAATTTCTGGACAGCAAATTGCACCACCTACAACATAACTACACTACACTACACTAATCCTCTCTCTACTACTGTTCTATTTTTTTCCTCTGTTTTTCACTGTTCACTCTGTTTTTTTTTACAGCAATACATCCACTACATCATCCACACTTTATAACGCACAACAACAACAATGCAAATATGTAACAAAGTGTAATTGTGCAATAGAATGTCAATATGCAGTGAATGAATGCAAATATTTTTTTCTTTTTTCTTTTAATCTAATATGAGTGAATTAAACTTAGCACACAATGAACCGTGTCCTCGGCAATGGCACCAATTTTGATGACCGATGTCGTATCGCCTCAAAACAATTGAACTACGATAATTCTGTAGCACAAGATTAACCTAGGTCGACTCAGAGACACTATCAATATGGTTCCAACTTCAATTCACTAATAAACAATTGGGGGTTTTTGTCAAACAGTTCGCATGCGATAAGTAAAAATTGCGAAAACACAAACTATGATTGAAGAACAATGAAGAAACTAACAAAATTGATAAGAGGTGATGTAAAAACAGATTAAAGAACATCAATCCAATTCACCAAACCAAGCAATGGTAATTATCATAGTTCTCAGATAATGATCCTGTTATGAAAGTTCATTCAATTTCATTAGAAACAGTTCAATCGAATTAACTCCTAAATATTAATTGAAATCACAACCTAATTAAAATATTATCCAACTAATCTGTGATTAAAATTCGAAATTAGGAAATGAATCCATAACCTAATCCATTTTCAATCCTAAACACATTCATAATCATGAAAATTGAATAGAAGATTGAAGAAGAAAGTGAACATTCACACAGAAATTGAAATACTAAACCAGAACTCAAATTCCCCTTTGCTTGGACTGGATCCTTGGATTGATTGATTGTTTAGCCTTCAATGATCATCACCAATGGAAGACCCACGAAATTAGTGCAAGAGCAATGAAGAACAAAAACGAAAATGAAGAAGAAAATGAAGAACAATGAGAGAAAAGGTTTTAATTCTGGAAATTTCTAAAATGTAAATGTAAATTCTATTTTTGCTAAAGTGTAATGTATTTTTCCCTAACTAATTTCACTAGCATATAGTGACTACGTCAGAAGGAAAGAATGGACCATGAGTAGGCCCATCTAATTTAATTAATTATGCTAATTACACCAATAAAAATCCAACTCGCAGCCCAAAATTCAAGTGCAGTGATTCTGACTTCAAAGCCTAAAATGACCCTCCAAATGACAAAATTGGCCTTGGCTTATCTCTGACAAACTTGTAGATTCTTTCCTTATCTTTCCAAGGACTACTCATATGCTCCATCCGGAGTTATGTAGAGATCTGTAGGTCCTGTACAAGGAAGATAGGTCAAGTGAGCATAAAATCCAAAAATAAGCAACAATTAGCAATTAAGTCCACTTGCTTTCCTAAGACAAAAATTGAATTAAAATGAGAAAATAAAATTCCAAGAGAAGTCAAATAAGCTAAGAAGAATAGAAAAATATTTAACTAAAAATGCTCAATGAAGGGCAACAAACATGGCAGAGGAAAGGCTGCATTGAGGTTGTTGTTTGAGAGTGAGAGAGGAAATGGAGGGGATATGGTAGAAGACGTGGACAAAGACATAGAGTGGGATATTACCTGGATTCATTTGTCCATCGCTGCGAGTGTGTAGTACACGACGTCTTTCTCGTGATGGTTAAGTCTAGACATTTGGTTGATATTTTGAACTAGGAGCTTTAGCGCACTTACAACACCTTACTACATAGTAGGCAAATAGACATTACCTTTGCATTAAGGGACACAAGTGTAAAACACGATCAAGATTTAAACAAAAACATATAAATTCAACATAAATGATACAAAAGATTACAAGTAACTAATCTCATCCTTTTAATTATATAATATTAAATCTAAGGGTCTATATCATTTTATCCATTGTAAACCACATCATGTTGTGATTCACAGTAGCCTTAATCATGTTTTAAGGTAAGAATTTAATTAAAACCATTCATCTTTTCCTTAGCAAAAAAATGTAATTGAGAAATTATTTTTCCTTAAGGAGTGTGTATTGTGTACACAATATATGATGAAAAATAATTTTTAATTTTCTTGTAATATTTTTTTTATTAATTCTTCTATTTTTATCCTTTTTGTTGAATCTTTTTTTATAAATATTTTTCTTCAAATGTTGTTAGTGAAACTTTTTTTATTCAACATAAAAAGGATCATTAACAACCATTTGAATATTTGATGTTAAACACCCCAAATTCGACCTAGTAAGTAGACACCTAAGTGAGTTGGTTAGGATTTAATTGTTTTAATAGGAAAAGATGTGCTTTGAGTAATTACATGTAGCTAATAATGAATGGAATAGTTAAAAAAATAATGAAAATAGAGGATATAAATAGTTCTTAATAACAATTAAGTTAAAGAGTTTACAATATCACATTTATATTTCTCCCTAATTAATTTCTTTATCTGTGGGTTGTAATTAACTTTTTTTTTTTGTGATTGAATTGTTTGTAGAGTGTGATTTGATTAAATATCACAATGTTAATTTATTTCTTGAAGATTAATTGTTTGTAATTGTTTATCCTCAATTATTTGCCTATGATATTTTGTTTGTTTATTTAATTTTTTTAGAGAAAAGAAAAATTATTTGATCACTAGGATTTATTTAATTACACAATAATAACTCAAGTATTAAGTTTTTTGAAAGTTTTGATTGATTAGATTTAATTCCTAAAGTTAGTTTAAAATTAATTTCTATCGCTAATTTTTCACAGTGCAAAATTACACTATGTAAAAATAATTACACAATGTATACCCTAAAAGGCCATCATGGCCAAAATCCCACCAACTAATGGGAGATGAGGCTAACCATGCAAGGCAAAAACCTCTCCCCAATCACTCTTTAACCCATTTTACACTCAACCTCACTCCCCAAACCCCATGGCTAACATCATCATCACACTCTAACACACTCACTCGTTTCTCCCACTTTCTACTTGGAAAGCGAGCTGAATTTCTCTCTTCTCTCACCTCAACTTTCAGCCACTTTGAGAGAACACAAAAACCGCCATTCTCCTCCCATATCGCAGCCCAAAACTGTGAGCACTATAGGAAGAGGGAAGTAAAAAACTATGCTCTTCTATTCTTGTTGGTGGTCCATTGCAAGGCTTAGAAGCTTGCACTCTCATCTTGTCTCTTTCTTATTTTCATGTGAAATAAATCCTTGGCAAAGGGAATTTATTTTTTATGAACTCAACCCATGGTTGCCTATGGGAGGAGGCAATCATGGTGTAGTGAACCTCCAGTGTATTACACGTTGAAAAAAAAAGAATTTTTAAGATTTTTCCCAAACTATTTTTGGTAAAGCTGTGAATGTGTTAGTTGAATACATGTCTTCTTATCTTCTTTTTTGCTTTGTTTTTGTCTTGGAAGAGCTCTTTATGCAAAGGACACTCTATCAAATTTTTCTTAGAATTTTTAAACAATCTTTGATTTTCAAATTTGGGGTTATGAGAAGGGAGAGATTGACTAGAAGACTTTGTTCTTGGGACTAGTCTTAGTGATTTGAGCCTATATTAAAATCTACCCGTTGAAGTTTTATGAAACTTTTCTTGTTTTAATTGTGACAAAATTGGCATAAACTTTCATGTTGAAACCATTGAGAGATAAAGTGGTTTTGGGGCCCATATGTGACATGCAAGGTGACTATCTTGTGTTGCAAGTTGAATCTGACAATTCATGCTTTTCTTCAATATTTGGCTTTTGTAGTTGTCAACTTGAAATTAGGTTTACAATTTGTTAAACTAGAGAGAAAAATATTTACAATGTCAGAGCTAAACTGAGTGGTTGTAGGAAGGTTTTTTGTGAAGGTGGGGGAAAATGTCAGAATTGTTTTTTCATTGGGAATGAAATAGAATGAATTTTTGTACAATTTTTACTTGGATGAAAAGAGGGTACTATTATCTTTGAATTATGTCAAATCTGGAATTCTCTCTTTCTTGTTGCCCTGTTGAATTTTTATGTTTTTTTTTTAATTTTTTTTCTAATGAATTGGTTTACCTTGTTGGAAAGATAAGAAAAATTTATTTAAAGGCTATATAAAAAGTTTATGTTGATAAAATTGTTTGCTAAATTTTACAGAGGCCTAAATATGCCCTATTTTCTAAAGTTAAGGTTTTTAGTGCATGGTTATGCTAACTTGTTATTTTTTTGACTAAGGATTGTTATGGTGGAATTGTTAATTTTGTCTAGGTGTTACATGTTTATTTTAATAGTGATTATATGAAATGTAGTTTGTTTCCATAGGATTGAAAGACTCGATGAGTCTGAATCTTGGGCACTTATAATTATAGAATGTGTTGCTTTACTTGGAGACCAGGAGGTGTGACCTCGAGCATCTGTTGCATGCAATGCTCTGTGTGTGATCCGACTGACTTACAACAGGAGACTATAATGAACTTGTGTGTTAGACACTGTATGTGGTAGTTATAGGGACTTGGGCATGAGTTCTAGTGTCAACTAGGACCCTATTCTAGTAGGCATAGTATGTGTCAAAAGATGTGAACCTTTGTATGGTGGATGAAAGGACTCAGACATGAGTCCCAGTGTTGAATAGAACCTGTTCTTGTAGACATTGTATTTCTGGAACGACATGCAATATTTTGTGTTAGTTCGCATGGACTTAAGCACGAGTACTCATGTGATTAAGATGTTTTCTCCATGAGAGTAATGCACTAGAGAGACATGTAAGCATATGCAAACTCACAGTGGAATGTTGTGAAAAATATGGGAACACTTCACACTTAACCAAGAGGGGGGGTGAATTGGTTAGACTTGGTAATTTAAAAAATTTCTTGAACAAAATCAGAGTTTTTCCCTTTGGATCTTTATCACTTTTGAAACCAAGAACCTTTATTCAATCTAATGCTCAACCCAAGGTATGCAATAGCTCAAGAACTTTGTTGATAACAAAAACACACAATCAAGAATAACAGAATATGACCAATATAGGGAAAATAAACAACACACAAAGATTTATACTGGTTCACTTCAAACACTATGAAGCTACATCCAGTTTTTTTCCACTCAACACTAGAATGGAGTTTCACTATTGCAAATCTCAGTTCTTACAAGTTATTACCAAGTCTCTCTTTATCAACCCTAGATAAAGTTCAGAAATCTAAAACACTATTAGATTCTTAGAGACAACCCATTGAGAACACTACTCAGCAAATCCCTTAGAGAAACTCAATCTCTAGATTACAAGCAAGAAACCCAATTACAATAGACAAACAAACACAAAATTCAAAACAAAATTACAACTTCAAAGATTAAGGAAAGAAGTCAACTAATGATCCAATGAATGATATGCATATGAATGATTTTACCAGGTTGAAGAATGAAAACAAACTCAGAACATCACTTTCCTTAAGCTTTGAAAAAGAATTTCTGGTTTTTAGAGACACTTAACAACCCATGAATGTTTTGTGAAAGCAAGAACTCTATGAACCCAGAAAATCACCAAAAGAATGTTTAGAAAGCCTTAGAATGCTCAGAATACGAATTGATCAAGTTCGTAAAATAGCTGAGTATGGGTTCTATTTATAATAAATTTTCTAACTGTAACAACGTCCTTTTTATTATGTATTTAACCTATTACTTATTTAGTTTACGAATGAAATTTTTTTTTCTCCTTCTTACCTTTACCCAATTCATTTCCGAAAACTATTACCATAACTTTAAACTAGTTCATTTAAAATTTTTCAAAAATAGTGATTAGGGTGAATACGTTGAATAATTATCTAACGTATTTAAGTTCCAACATACATAGGTTCCCATATAAAACAGTCCATATTACAATCCATAATACATGTCCAATAATATACAGACAGTCCAAAATACATATAAACCACAAAATAACAAGCATCACAACATCGACATCACATCTTCCAATCATCCATGCACATCTTCATTCCAACATCCATGCTCAGCTACTACTGTTCATCTGCTCACCCAAATAAATTGGGGTCATCACAGGTGTCGACCACAGACACAAAGTAGGGTAAGTCTATGATAAATACAGTTTAAATAAAAAGAGCAAAACTATAAACAGCCACAATATTGTTCAGAGATTCATGGAAGATGCATGCTTATCTTTTTATATGATGCATGACTGAGATCTCAGGTTATCATTAAATCATCAACAGTGGCCACAGTCAGATAGCCCCATCCCAGTGGCACACCTATCCATTCAGTCGGGGTAGGTCAGGGGCGCGTAGGAATGTCACCTCCATCTATGTGATCATCATGGTGGTGTGGTCCTCTCTGAAACACACTACCCCCCAGTTCAACACCTCTGAACGCATGGACTCGGTTTGACTATCTGACAACAACTCCACGGATTAGCCCCCGCCAGACATATGCATATGAATGATTTTACCAGGTTGAAGAATGAAAACAAACTCAGAACATCACTTTCCTTAAGCTTTGAAAAAGAATTTCTGGTTTTTAGAGACACTTAACAACCCATGAATGTTTTGTGAAAGCAAGAACTCTATGAACCCAGAAAATCACCAAAAGAATGTTTAGAAAGCCTTAGAATGCTCAGAATACGAATTGATCAAGTTCGTAAAATAGCTGAGTATGGGTTCTATTTATAATAAATTTTCTAACTGTAACAACGTCCTTTTTATTATGTATTTAACCTATTACTTATTTAGTTTACGAATGAAATTTTTTTTTCTCCTTCTTACCTTTACCCAATTCATTTCCGAAAACTATTACCATAACTTTAAACTAGTTCATTTAAAATTTTTCAAAAATAGTGATTAGGGTGAATACGTTGAATAATTATCTAACGTATTTAAGTTCCAACATACATAGGTTCCCATATAAAACAGTCCATATTACAATCCATAATACATGTCCAATAATATACAGACAGTCCAAAATACATATAAACCACAAAATAACAAGCATCACAACATCGACATCACATCTTCCAATCATCCATGCACATCTTCATTCCAACATCCATGCTCAGCTACTACTGTTCATCTGCTCACCCAAATAAATTGGGGTCATCACAGGTGTCGACCACAGACACAAAGTAGGGTAAGTCTATGATAAATACAGTTTAAATAAAAAGAGCAAAACTATAAACAGCCACAATATTGTTCAGAGATTCATGGAAGATGCATGCTTATCTTTTTATATGATGCATGACTGAGATCTCAGGTTATCATTAAATCATCAACAGTGGCCACAGTCAGATAGCCCCATCCCAGTGGCACACCTATCCATTCAGTCGGGGTAGGTCAGGGGCGCGTAGGAATGTCACCTCCATCTATGTGATCATCATGGTGGTGTGGTCCTCTCTGAAACACACTACCCCCCAGTTCAACACCTCTGAACGCATGGACTCGGTTTGACTATCTGACAACAACTCCACGGATTAGCCCCCGCCAGACATATGCATATGAAAAATGCATGAATGATTCATCTTTAATTTGGTGCTTTACTTAATGTTCCACATGTTCATCATAAACTATACAGTGCCCAACATCTTTGAAAACTCATGGAGCAACAATAGGTAAACTTAATTAAACAAAATCTTACAACAATAGTCCAGTCCATGAATTTTCAAACCATGTCACAATTTATTATAACTCAAACATTTATTAATCATGGTTCAACATAATACACACAAAATCCCAACATAAAATTTAATAGCCATATTCAAGAGTTTATAACAAATAAATCAGCCACATAACTTTAGTAAAATATAAATACCATTTGAATCATTACACACCAAGGTTCAAGTTTCTAAATCAAAACTCCTTAACCTAGCTTTAATTCATTCATGCTACTAACCATCTATTAAACTAAATCCAAATTACTTCTTCAATTAATCAACTCATTAAACCAATTTAATTCTTTAAAACAATCCATCATACATCTAATAAACAAGGTTTAATTTTGAAATAATTTAAAATTCCTAGCATATTTAAACTATAATTATCATAGCTTCCCTTACCTTTCTTGATTCCTAAATTTGGATAGCCTTACTTCTTTTTCCCTTGAGTCAAACGTGAGCTTGTTCAAGATAGTGGTCTTGGTTTTCTTTGGTTTAGGTAGAAGGTATGTCTTGATATTGATAGCAAGGTCAAGGTAATAAGGTTACAAAGGAAGAAGTGCACAGTTACTTCTTGCTTTTGGTTTGAAAATGTTTTAAAGCAACTTGAAAAGGGATAAAGCTTTGGGCTGCACATTCCTTTTCTCCTCCTCCCAATTCTTACGGTCCCTACCCCTTTTTATATAACATTGCTATCCTATTTTACCTTTGAAATATGGTTGCACGTTCATTTTTCAAGCTAAGATTCCTTTTGCTAAAAATCTTGCATCTATCATTACTACTTTCCATTTGGTTAATGGTTATTGGCTAATGAATAATATCCTTCCAAGTGGCTTGTTCTACACTTTTCTTCCTTCCTCCTTTGGTGTACGTTGGTTATTTAGCTTGTAGACTAATCCTTTTGGCTTCACAACCGTAGAAAGCTAAAGAATTTGGTGAAGATTCCTTTGTACAAAATATCTTAAGTTAC
>PYAF01005185.1:63567-77390 GCA_007407185.1 Glycine tomentella
AATGGTTATTGGCTAATGAATAATATCCTTCCAAGTGGCTTGTTCTACACTTTTCTTCCTTCCTCCTTTGGTGTACGTTGGTTATTTAGCTTGTAGACTAATCCTTTTGGCTTCACAACCGTAGAAAGCTAAAGAATTTGGTGAAGATTCCTTTGTACAAAATATCTTAAGTTACTTTCCACTAGCTTAATTCTTATTGGCTAATGCTTTGAATTTTACCATTCCTTGTCCCCTTGCATCATTCTTTACGTGCTGTTCTCTCTAAGAAGAGTCTTCAAATTGCTTTTCTTCCTTATCTCACACGGCCAAGGTTTATTCTTATAGCCAAATTTACAAAATTTCCTTTGAATACATGTAATGGCAAAATCCTATTTTCTTATTGGTCCATTTCACTTTTAATTAGTAAAATTACTAAACTAACTCATTTAGAACACCTATCCCTTTCATAATTAAGAGAAAATTCTATAGATTATGTCCACACTTTTCTTATAATTTTCTGATACCTGAGGTAGTCTAAATTAAGCTCTTTTTAACCTATCTTCCAAAATTCTTGGAAATCACAATTTGGGGTTCTCTGTCTCCAATCTTGCTGATACTTGGTTATCTAAAAGTATTTTATCATATATTCAGGTTCCCACAAATTTCTAAAGTCGTCTAGGTCATTTTTGACCTAAGGGTATTTTGGTAATTTCACTACTCACCCTAGGGATATAATCGTCATTTTCAAAAATGTTCAGGATATCTCTGCAATTGTCACCCCAGAGGTATTCTTGATCATTTCCAAAACATCGAAGGGTATTTATAGGATTTCCTCCTTAGATATCTCGCTAAAATACCTAGGGACAATTTGGTCATTTTCAAAATGTCCAGGGGTATTTTCGTCATTCTCGCTAAATCCTTCTGTACTGCCTCTAATTAACATTTTGCCCCAGTAATTGACTGTGATTCAAATTTTTGGGGTGTTACACTAACCGTTAGTAATCGATTAAATACGCTCTTGTAATCTATTATTTGGCTTAAGTAATCGATTACATACGCTCCTGTAATCGATTAAATAGTTCAAAACAATTCTGGGTATATGCAACGAACAAAATAATCGATTGTTTCGACTTGTAATCGATTAAACTAGACAACTGTACAAAAATAAAAACACTGTGTAATCGATTACAATCCTTGGTAATCGATTAAACCAGGAACCTGTATAAAAATGTTTAAACTATGTAATCGATTACTACAATTGGTAATCGATTAAACCAGGAAACATCATAAAGTGTTTTGAACTACGTAATCGATTACTTCAATTGGTAATCGATTAAACCAGGAAGATAGTATTCTCTATTTGGCCCGTGTAATCGATTACAGATGGTTGGTAATCAATTAAACAATTCATCAAGGCAGTTTATAAGTAATCTAAGGTAAAATAATCGATTATTCCGATTACGAATCGATTTCATTGTTCTTGAAAAATTTTCCAGAAAGCACCAAGAATAAAATAATCGATTCTTTGCTTAACATAATCGATTAACTAAGTATGAAATGCTATTTTTCCAAAAACACTTGATTTATTTCAAAACTTAACCAATCTATTAATGCCTTGTGAACTCTATGTCTTAAACTAATGAATGATATGAATGCAGTAAGTTTGGATCACCAGAAACCCTTCTTCCTTTTACATTTGATCACAAGTTGTTTGATGTGTTGCTAACACATCTTAGTTTTAGGTTATATTTCAATTAAATCATTAGGAAAGTAAGATAGAATAGGTTAATTTATTATTTATATTTAAATTAATCTCATTCATTACCATTGTTGTATTTCAGGGCCAAAAAGAGGAGATTCAAGCCAAAAGAAAGAAGAAAAGCAAGTTGAAGGTCTCGTGCGGATCGCGCCAGATTCCGCACGAGTCGCGCCATAAGCAAAGTTCAACCTTTCAACTCAAAGAAGCCACGCGATCAGCGTGAAATCCAGCGCGAGTAGCGTGGGAACGATCAAGGGACTAGCTATTCAACTCGAACAGGTCACGCTATTAGTGTGAAAGGGCACGCTACCAGTGCCATAAAGCCGAATGATCCACGTGATCTGCGCGAAACTCGCGCCACCAGCGCCAGAAGGTCTGAAGGCAATCCCAACTCGTGTCATTCGTGCGATCAGCACGGAATTCCACGTGATCCGCGCGGAGAAGATGCTGTTGCCTGATTTACAAAGATTGAATTCGAAAATGCAGAGGAAAAGGGTCCTTGTTACTGGAATTAAACCATCTTCAAGGCAATTATAAAAAGGGCCTCTGGACTGAAGAAAAAAACACCATTGAGAGGCTTGGAAACCATTGGAAATCATTCTTACTTAGAATCAAAGCTAGGTTATTGCAGACTAATGTTTCATCTGACAGCTTTGGTGATTTTGAAGCCTATGTCAGGCTAAACTCTGTATTGTGGTTAGGCCAAGAACCGATGTGAACTCCTCTGTAACTTGACTGGTATTGAATGAGAATGCTTTGATTGTTTTATTCTATTATGTTCTTATTTGTCTTATTCTTATTTGGAATTGATCACTCTAATTAAGTGCTGAGAGTTAGGATTCGCAATAGGGATGTTGGGATTCTAGTTTCTGACCTGATTAGAATAGCAGTTGTTCATTGCCTAGGGATAGGGATGCATGACTGCAGAACTTTACAATATATTCTTTGAAATGCTTAACTTGATAGAATTCACTAAGGGATTAGGTTTTCGATTCAGGTTAAAGGGTTAATTCGCTAAGGGATTAGGGGTTAACTAAACTAGAAAACTATGAATAATCAGAAACAAGCAAACCTTATGATATATTCTTTTTAATGCTTAGCTTGATAGGGATCGCTAAGGAATTAGGATTCTTGATTCAGGTTAAAGGGTTAAATTGCTAAGGAATTAGGATTAACTAAATTTGGAGAGATATATCATTTAAGTAATCAAACTTGATAACCAGTTAAGTGAAAGAGGTAGGATCAGAGGGGATTACGTCCTGATTACAATTATTCATTCCATTGGTAATACTTCAACTTCATTCTTCTTGCAATTTAATTTCTTTTTTTGTCTTTATTTTCAAACACTCCAATACTCAACACAACAATCAAATTCTTTCACAAATATTTTTCTTTTTCCTTTCCAATTACTGAGACCTAGAATTACTGTAAAATTCATACCAATCCCTTGGAGACAATACTTTACTTACTCACTTTATTACTTGAAACGAGCGGTGCACTTGCCGTTTCGCAACATTGTTCTTCAATGCTTCAAGGCATGTTGAAAGTTCAAAACCTTCCTTCTTGAATCAATCTATGCTTTGTGCTTCAAGCAGCTCCCCCTCAATTCAACATGTTGGGATATTCTTAAAGAGATTCGTGTGGGGGTCGTGCTTGAAGTTATGAGAGCTCGTTAGTGAAACTACAAGAAACACACTAAAAGGGGGGCGGGGGCTTAAATAGTGTGTTTATCAAAGATAAAACTTTTGGCAATAACAAAGATAATATAGATAAAATAGAGACAAACACTAGTTGTCCACTGATAGATAAGGTTTTCTTAAAAACAAATTTTCAAATTAGCACATGGTGTAAGTGATGTTAAAAAAAGATAATAAGAATACTTAATAATGTAATATGGAGAGAAGAAGAACAACTTGGTTTATACTGGCTTGCTGAACCTCAGCTACGTCCAGTTCTCCTTTACTCATTTGTAAAGGGTTCCACTAATCAATAACTGATTACAAACAAGTATTCTAATTTGTCACTCCTGACTTTACAAGTATTCTTAACACCACTCCTAATATCTTCTTAGACTCCCTCTGAATCTAAGAACCCAAGTATTTTTTAACACTAAGCCACTCCTGGCTTTCTAAAATAAATGTTTGATTGAATACAAGTATTTTTAACACTCAAAGAGTGAATATACAATTAAGCAAAAAATATGAACTACTTTGCTTGGCAAAGGATAATAACAACATAAAACTTGTTGTATGAGTAAAAGAGTTTCTCTTCAAAATTTCTCGTGCTCTTGTTCTTTATTTTTCTCGTTTCTAGTCTTTTTTTTGCTTCATTGAGGGAGACATCCTTTTATAGACTTCAGTGACATATCCATTTTGGGATTTGTGTCGTTATCTTGATGGGACCGTTGTCTCACATAGAGGAATTGGTCAATGTGTCAAGCTTTGAATGGCAAGGATTTATATGAAGTACAGACAATTCCATGTGCTTTTGAGTCTGCTGGCAGCTTTGGAGTTTTGTTTTTAAAATACTATATCGAGAGTTTTAGAACTCCAATTGAGGCCTGTGATATCTTGTTGAAAAGCTTGGGAAGTCTAGTTTAACATACTAAAATATGGGAATTTAATGATTTGTAGAATAGCATAGATTATAAGAAGAATCGAATCTTATGTGGTGAGAAATCTTGTTGCTATGATGTTCTTGAAAAGTGTTTTTGTATGCTGATAAAATCTTGATGATTTGTGACATAATTGCATGACATGAGTTATGTAGCTTTGCATGTCATTGTGCATGTCATATGCATTAAGAAAGATAAGACCCAAAGGGTGATACGGTTAAGTTGAGCACAACCCTGTGGGAAAGACATATTGACCCAAGGATGATACAATTAAGCTGAGCACGACCCTATGGGACCCCAAAGGGTGACACAGTTGAGCTAAGCACGACCCTGGGGGAGGAACCTAAGTCTAGTAATGAGTTCATTGTCTAGTTTAGGGAATAAAGATACATTAAATTAAAGAGAAAGAGAAATCAAAGACTAAAGAAAGATAATACCAGAAGGGTGATATAGTTAAGCTGAGCACGACCTTGATGGTACCGAACGGGTGGTACGGTTAAGTCGAGCACGACCCTGTAGGATAGACATATTAGGTGATATAGTTAAGCTGAGCACGACCCTATGGGACCCTAAAGGGGGATACAGTTGAGCTGAGCACGACCCTATGGGAGGAACCTAATTCTAGTAATGAGCTCATTGGCCTAATTTAGGGAATTAAGATACATTAAATTAAAGAGAAAGAGAAATCAAAGACTAAAGAAAGATAATACCTGAAGGGTGATACAGTTAAGCTGAGCACGACCTTGATGGTACCGAACGAGTGATACGGTTAAGCCGAGCACGACCCTGCGGGAAAGACATATTGACCCAAGGGTGATACAGTTGAGCTGAGCACGACCTTGCGGGAGGAACCTAAATCTAGTAGTGAGCTCATTGTCTAGTTTAGGGTATTAAAGAAGAGATTAATAAAGAAAAACTATGCATTGTCATGATTGAAAATTATGCTTGCACTAATGATGAAGTATGAGATTATTTTTAAGTGTTTGTGAATAAAATGAATCTACTTTGGGTTATATGTTTATGAAATTAAAATCAACTATGATTGTTCACATGTTTTCTTAATAAACCGAAGTAGCTGAAATGATGACGATGACACTGTATGATAAGTCATTTTTCACCTACTGGGAATTCTTTGGAATTCTCATTGTTTTAGTGTGTTCCTGTGTCATTCCAAACAGGTAAATCGAAAGGAGCAGCTACAAAGTGGGGATAAGTTGGAAGATTTCTTTTAATGTTGCAGACTTGTTGTATTTTACTATATGCTTTGTAGTATATGGACATTAATATTATTGTATGAAATATTATTTACAAGTTAGTCCTAAGTTTGTAATTTATTAAAGAGACTAAAAAGTCTCTACAGGCTCTATGTAAGCGTAATTTTCACAACACAGTTAAATTTCTAGTATTGAGACAAGTTTTTCTGAATCGGATTTGGTTAATAATTCTACGTTAGAAAAGTTAACATCTTCTTGTTACTTATTATGACCTAGGCAAAATATAGTAATTGGAAGGGTGTTACATTTAGCAACCATTGAACCTTTAACTATTAAAGTATGTTTAGAATCCTCGTCCATCTTGTTGAACACATGATAGACTCCTTGATCCCATAGAAGGTTGTTGATGAAGGATGCATAGTAGATATCGCCCAAACAAATGTAAGAGAGGCAAATAGAATGTGAATAAAATAGTACATGAGCACTCCCCTTTTTCATGATACAGTCTTTGGGACTAGATACACGAGTTTACCTTATCATGTTATATTGTTATACACAAGAGTGGACACTCACTGAATATAGCTTGTTGGATGCTAGGTTAAATGTGGACAATATTCCTTTAACATAATAATCCTGTCCACTTGTCAAAAACTCATTAGAATATCAATAATGTATACTTTTGTTACACATCAAAATCTAGGTTGGATGAGTCGTATGGTTGTCCAAAATTAACAGTTAGATGACGATTGATCGATGGTTTCACACCTTGAGGTGTGGATGGATCCTTGTTTTGTTTATGATGTTAAGTCTAGATGATTCTCGAACTTGGTTTTCCTTTCCACTATGTTTTCTGCATGTGCAGGTAGGCCTCATGACGATGATAAAATAAACCCTAGGTGAGGAGTAATTGAGGAGGAAGTCCATAGAGTTAGGTGACTTAGGAGTTCTTAGGGATAAAGGCATTGAGTTTGTGTTCATGTTTCCATAGTGTTGACATGACAATCTTGAAAGATGTAGGCATAAAACTGCCGGTGAAAGCCTTGCCATACTACAATGACATATAGTGTCCTCTCGTTAGTTATCTGAACTAGAATGTTGTCAGACCACTGAGTTCTAGGAGTTCCAGTGGTAGTTAGCTAGTGTGATATATATGTTAAGTTAGTAAAACAAAAGGTGACGCCTTAGGATGCGTGTGAGATCTGGTAGATAACCACAACATAGTGGTAGTTAGCCATGTGTGCTTTGACTTGTGCTTAGGTCTTTATGTGTTTTGGCTGACGAAGTGGAAAAATTCACCCTTTACGTTTTTATTTTAGGATCATATGGCATGCAAGAGCTGACACTCCATCTTGAGGATGAGTGAACTTGGAGGTGACGAATACCTGACGTGATTAGCTTATGGATCACTTCCTTGGGTAAACTGGTTATGCGTGGATGCCTACTGTTTTATGCTTTTGTGCAATTTCTACACTGGGTTGGGTGTTGTAGATGACTGGTATGAGTGTAGAACCCTTTACTTTTATATGTATTTGTTCTGGGTAGGCCTAGGCTCTAGTGCTTTTGATATGTGTATATTCAGTCATCTACTTTGTTTTCATATACAACAGTTACCTTGGGGTTGTAAACATTACCGTACTCAGGGAAAACTTATGCAACTTTATATATCTCATAATTCGAATGTGTTGTTTCTTATATTCACTTCAATTATTTGAGAATTAAGTTTCCAATAAAAATCACTCTATGCTCCTTTTTGAAAATGTGAATAAGTATTTTATTTATTTCACAATGTCATTTTTAGAAAGTAACTAATGAAAAGTTTAAAGTATAAAAAAAGAATTCACTAAACTCCTATTCATGCTTTCGAAGTTTTACTTGATTGTGAAAATTAAATGGATTAATGCTCGTTATAAATAAAGAAACAAATTAAGTAAGGTATTATCACAGTCTTAGAATTTAGGGTCTTACAATACAAAATAAATAAATTAAAATCAATCCCTAATTTTTTTGTAGAGGATCTTATGAATTTTTAAGAGGAAAAGGCAGTCAACAATCTCAAATGAAGTTACATCAAGAGAAAAGGGAGAACCAGATGTCGTCATTGTCTATTCTACTAGTTCAGGAACTATTCCTTGAACTATGCACCTCTTGTTGCTGTAACAAGGGATCAAGTGCAATACACGATTAGGAAAGAGATGGAGTTATTCACTGAACGCCAATGCTAAGAAAATGAGCAATTTAGGCTCTCCATGCAGAATGCCATCACGACTCAATTCTCCCACCTTGGTTTTGTGCTTCTACAAAACCTTCAATAAGCTCATATGTCCATGCTTGAAGTTGTTGCTGCACCTACACCTGCATCTCAAACACTTGAACCATCACCACAACCTATTGCCCCAACACATCCACCTCTCCATCTTCACCTCCATCTATTCCACCACCGCTAGCTCAAAACTGACTATGATGTCCATGACTATTTCTTTCTTCAAACCCATTGTCTTTTTGCTTATGACAAAAGGGGGAGAAGAAGGAATTTTGATTTAATGAGCTATCCAATTATGAATAAAAGTGGTTTTGAAGTATACCTTAGTGTTTTCTTTTGTTTTTATTTCGCTGCCATATATTATATTGCAATATCGTTTTTATGTTGTGTTGAACTTAGAGGGAGTTTAAATGCATCAAATTCATTTTACACTCGATACTGTGATTATATTTTATGTAAATCAAAATTTATATTGTTTGCCATCACAAAAAATGGGGAGATTAACAATAAGTATAAATTATTGATGTTTTAATGAGTTTATGACAAGTGGATAGGATCAATGATGTTAACGGATTTAACAATAATATACATGTATTGTCCACACTCCAAGAGAAAATGCTCTATTAATTATTTAACTAGCGCCCAACGCCCTAAAACAAATGAGTATTCATTCATTATGTTAATCAGTGTTATACATTGTGTTTTTGTCAACTCTCACGTCCAACTAGTAAGAGACTCACACATTATTTCAAAACAACCAACACTGATAAAAAAAAGTCTGTGATAGCCGAAAAGGGAAGTACACATGCTCTAACTTATAAAATTTCATTTTCCATTCTTTATTTTGAATCGCTAACATTTGAATTTAAGGAAATGAAAAAAATAAAAGAGAATAGAAGGTATTCACAAAATACTCCATAGAGGTTGTTTGATCGAAGACAAGGAGCACATGGCGCTGTTTGTACTATAGCTCATTTCCTTGCAAATCAGAGGATGTCACGTAGCCTTAAATCCTGTGTGAGACAACAGTCTTTTCAAGAAAGTAACATTGATCCCATAATGGATATTTCAATGTAGTCTATAAAAGGAAGTCTCTATCCAAAAATAAAAAAAAATGAAAAATATTACGAGAAAAAGAGAATACCTTTGAAGCAAAACTCTGCTAAAATCATCGTGAGAATGATTTAAAGCTTTCATTTGTTTATCCTCTGGTAAGCAAAGTTAGCTTGTATTTGATCTTTACTGTATATTCACTCATTGAGTGTTATTGAATACTTGCATTCATTCAAACTACAGTTTGTGAAAGCCAGAACTGGCTTAGTGTTAAACAATACTTGGGTTTCTTAGATTTAGGGGAGTCCAAGACACTGCCAGAAGTTGTATTAAGAATACTTGTTATAATAATCGTGGTTTCTAAAACGTAAATTTTGGGTTTTGCTGTGAGCCACGCCAGTGGCGTGGGAAGTGTTCCAGAAAGCCATTTTTTTCTGGAATCCCACGGTGGTAGCGTGGAAGGCACGTTAGAGGTCTATAAAAAGGCCAAAACACGAAAATTGGAGGAAAAACCAGCTCTTCTTCCTCCCTTCGTCCCAAACCTCCATTGTTGACCTTCCCAAGCTTCCTTGGACCTTATATCTTTTTTTAAACACCTCCTTATGACCCTTAAACTTGTGAGGAACCCTTAGAGAGCTATAATCCTTCATCCTTTCCTGTGAAAACCCCTTTTGAGTGAGAATTCCTTTCTCAGGGAATTTCTAGAACTTGAGTTTAGCGAGGAATCGCAGCGTTTTACGGACACCCAAGCTAGGGGGCGAGGTTCAGAGCCATTCCTCATCGTTTCTGAGGTAAAAAACTCAAGTTTCTCCGGTTGATTTTGATTTTGGGGTTTTCTGTGAATAGTGACCCATATGAGCTGGGGCTAGAATTAGCCCAGGGTCCTGTAGAGAAACTTGCTCAGAGCGAGGTAGTGATGAAGGATTAGCTTTCAATTTTTGATTTAGAGAACTTTGAATCTTGGCTCTGTGGCTTGTATGTGTGGCTTTTGTGATAAGTCACTTGTTGGATTTATGCCATGATAGAGCCTAGGTTAGGTTTGTATTGAGCCTAAGAGGCTAGTTGAACGGTGCCTTGGTTGAGGTTTAGACCGTTTCAGTGATTATTGAACTATGAGGCTGCTGAGAGATTATGCCTTGTAGGTGCTGTGCATTGAGTCTATGATGACTCAGATGCTTTATATGCAGCCATGATGGACCTTGGAAGGTCTGAGAGAGGCCTAGTATGGGCTGGACTGGATTGAACCCTAGGATAGGGGAATTCTGTATATGATATGCTATGCTCTGTGCTTGAATGCCTGATGGCTTGATTTTGATATGAGATTGCATGTGCCTTGATTAGGCCTTGATTGTGAGATTGTTGGTGGCGGGAGCCACAGAGCAGGGAAAGAACTGCAGAGTGAGGCCTTGCCAAGTAAGTTCTGAGTCCCTGGGAAATGATTTCCAACTTGGTTGCACACCACACTCCGGGGGAGTGGTGGTCATATTCATAATGCATGCATTGGTTGTTACATTTCTTATAATGATATGTGTGCGTCAGTGCTGAATGAATGTATGCTGTGATTGTGATAGATCTGTTGGCCAATATATAAATACAGGCATTGAGGTTTCTTTGCCATGTATCTTGACGTTGAGGGTTCTCCGCATTGCGTTGAGGGTTCTCCGCCAGGCATTGAGGGTTCTCTGCCATGTGTCCATGCGTTGAGGGTTCTCCGCATTGCATTGAGGGTTCTCCGCCAGGCATTGAGGGTTCTCTGCCATGTGTATAGAGCAAATAGCTGCTCCATGTTGTTATGAGGGCCAGAGGGCCAGGCCAGTGAGCCAGATTGTGTGTAATTGCCTTATGTGTGCATTGTAGATAGTGGGCCAGGGTGGGGATGATTTCCCAAGGACCCTGAGCTTACTGAGATGTGTATCTCACCCCATGTGGGGATTTATGATTTCAGGTGACTCTTCCAGACGAAGAGAGCAGTCTCAGGGCAGGAGGCCCGAGTAGAGACGTTCCTGCTTGTCTGATAGCAGTAGAGGGAGCTTGAAGCCTCATTTTGTACTGTATATGTTTTGTACCCTTGATAAGGGATGGTGTATGTACACCAGAGGTTCGTATAGTTCTGTATACCCTCGGTGAAGGCTGCTTGTAACACCCTCACATTTTTATATACATGTGAATTTTCTTTAAATATGCATTCTTGAATAAAAGGACAAAAATACCCTTGAACATTTTGAAAAAGACACATATGTCCTTTTTGAAAATGACATAAATATCCTTGGACAATTTCAAAAATGACAGTTAGGTCCCTGAGGAAAATGACCAAAATACCCTTTAGGTCAAAAATGCCCAGATGGGTAAGGAAATTCTGGGGAAACCTAAGTATGGAATAAAATACTTCTAGATAACCAATTATTGATCATGAAAGTAATAAAGATCCATAAGATAAGATTCCTATAAATTTTGAAAATCATTTTAGAAAGAACTTTGGTTTAGGATGTCTTAAGCATCAGAAAATTATACGGAAAGAACAGTTGTGATCTTTAGAGTTTTCTTGTAATTCTAAGATAAATAAACTTTTTTAACAAACTAGGTTAGTAATTTTGCTAATTAGAAACAAAAATGAACCAATAGAAATTAAGATACAAATATCTAAGAAAGTTTAGATTTCATCCTAAACATGTTACGAAGACCTAGTATTAGTTTCTAAACAATTTCAGAATTTTACTCACAAGGAAGCAATTGGAATTAGATTTTCATAAATCTTAGAAATAATTTTAGACAATATAAGAATATATGTCAAGTAAAATAAAGCATAAAAATTTTCTAAACTACAACTATTCCACGGTTTCAAGCCAAAATTGAACATATTTGCTCTAAAAATCCAATATGACCGTGCACTTCAAGCAAGAGTGAAGAAAGCTTTAGAAAACTCAAGAAAGAGGACATGTGGACGGCCAAGAAGCAAAGGCAAAGGCAATTGGACCATTTGGAAAGCTAACTAATTATGGCTTTGGAAAAATTGCAACAAAAATCTACAACACCTAAGCTATCCCACGTGAATGATTCAAAAGCCAAAGAGAATGCACCTAGCTTGCCTAGAACACGTGCAAAACAAAACAGCCAAGGAAGAGTATGGAGCTTTCACGAATCAAGACACTTGGAAGCTAAAAATTGGATGGCCAATGAAATGAAAACAAGTAGAAAGGAAGCCTAGATTTTTATAGGAAAAGATCAAACTAAAATACCCTATAAAAAGGGAGGAGAAACCGAAATGTGGGCTGTCCATGAGGAGGGTTCAGCCGTGCAAAACTACTTCCCAAAGCCTTCATTCTATTCTTTTCTAATTCACCTTTTACCAAAACACAAAACACAAAGCCTAACCCTTGAAGTCCACGTGAAGACTAGTCACTTTAGGAGCAAGGATTCTTCAATTTCAAATAAAGAAAAGCTGTCCAAAAGCTTAGGGAAACAAGGTATGGGGAGTTTATGATAGGCTTAGTTGAATAATATTCCTTGCTTTATTTCATGAAGTCTTGTAGACTAGGTGTTTGATGAAATGTCTCAAAGAGTTTGAATGACTATTTGACTAAGTAACTTGATTCTAAATTAAATAACTAATGGTTGGATGAATAACTTGAACTAAATTTAATAAAGAAGAGTAAGAAGTAACCGAAAATTAGTAGAAGTATGATTAGCTTGAATAAAATAGTTGTTTAGAATTATGGTTAATTAATGGAATAATTTTACTATAAATTTAATGTTGGCTGAAATTCTCCTATATTGTTCTAGGGACATATAATATTTAGTTTGACACTAGAACTTGGATGAGAATGTGTTTATGTTGAACGTTATGAAGATCCATGTTTATATAGCTTTCTTTAAAAAGTATTCTATATTGCACACCATGTGTTTGATATATTGTCACAATGAATGGAAGATGTTTAAGTGTTGTTGGCTTGAATCTTTATTGTTGGATTGGAATTATATTTGCATGATTAAATGAATTATGCTAAAGTCATGTGATCTTTCATGAGTTGTTGAGTAACTCTATATACTCTAATAAAATTAACATGTTGCTTGGTGGTTTATGATTTTGATAAATAAAATAGATTTTGATGTTGAGAAATAAATTAAGAATTGTATTATGATTGATGAAATATTGGAATCTTTGTGTTGTTAAAGATATTGTGAATTCCAAGAGTGGTGTTGAATGGTGGCTATATGCTTAGATGTTGAATAAAGCTTTATGGACTGGTGAAAATAAGCTTTATGTGTTCTAAAAAGCATATGCCATGAATTGTAAAGATGTTTAAAGACTTGATAAAATGAATCATCCATGCATTTCATACGCATATGCCTGGCGAGGGTTAATCCGTGGAGTTATGCCTGGCGGTGGCTAATCCGTGGAGTTGTTTGTCAGATAGCTAAATCGAGTCCATGCGTTCAGAGGTGTTGAACTGGGGGGTAGTGCGTTTCAGGGAGGATCACACCACCATGATGATCACATAGGTGGAGGTGACATTCCTACGCGCCCCTACCCTACCCCGACTGAATGGATAGGTGTGCCACTGGGAAGGGGCTATCTTGACTGTGGCCACTGATGATGATTTAATGATAACCTGAGATCTCAGTCATGCATCATATAAAAAGATGAGCATGCATCTAATGAATCACACAGTTGGATATATGTATGATGATCTGTATTCTGTATAAGTTGTGTGGTCTTTTTATGATTAAGACTTTATCCATCTGTGTATATATATTATTCAAACTATGTTTGTCATAAACTTACCCGATTTGTGTCTGTGGTTGACACCTGTGATGACCCCAATTCATTTGGGCGAGCAGAGGAACAGGAAAGCATGAGCTGTAGATGAAGGTTGTTGAAGAAGTTTTGATGAACTGTTTGCTGTAATTTGTAATTTCATATGGCATGTAATTTGTAATAGACAG
>PYAF01005186.1:0-24387 GCA_007407185.1 Glycine tomentella
ATTAATTATTAAACTGCCCTGTAAATAAAAATTAGAATAATTAAACTTAAAATAATCCAAATTAATTAAAATCCGAATTATTGGTCTAATTAAATCTTAAATGAGAAACAATGCAAAATATAAACAATTAAGCACAAGTTAGGGATTAAAATGAGTACAAAAAGATGAGTAATTAGTGATAAATAGTGACTCATCACCATGTCTATATTTTTTTTTCTTATGATTTTTAGGCACTCAAGGTAATCTAGATTAAGCTTTTTGCAACTTAATTTCCAAAATTCGTAGAAATCTTATTTTAGATTTCTCTGCTCTCTATCTTGCTAATAATTTGTTATCTAAGAATATTTCATCCTATATTCAGGTTCCCATATATTTCTGAAGTCATCTTAGTCAGTTTCGACCTAGGGGCGTTTTGGTAATTTTATCCTTCGTTTTAGGGGTAAAATCGTCATTTCCAAAAAATGTTCAAGACATCTCTGTGATTGTTATTCTAAGAGTATCTTTGGTTATTTCCAAATCATCTGAAGGTATTTATAACATTTCTTCCTTAAAATGTCTGACTGGATTTTCCTAGGACAATTTGGTCATTAATAAAATATCCAGGGGTATTTTGGTCTTTTAATGCCTCAGGGACCTATCTGTCTTTTCTAAAATTGTTCAGGGGCGTTCTTGTCATTTTGTCCTAAAATTTCTTACTGCCTTTCATTAACATTTTACTCTTTAGTAATTGTCTGTAATCCCCTAAATTTTGGGGTGTTACACCCGATGTTGATGATGATACATCTTTGGCAGGCGTAGTACCGCAGTTACACATTAGAGCTAGAGAATGTCTATGTGTTGTTGTGAGGGCCATGAGGCCTGGTGTTGTGATGCCTTTGATGATTATGTTATCATGGAAGTGAGCCAAGGGGAGGAGAAGCCTCCAAGAACCCTGAGCTTAATCTCACCCCTGTTGGGATCTTACTTTTGCAGGAGATGCATCTGGCAGAGATGATGGGTCCCATGGCGGAAGGCCCCAGTAGGGACAAACACTGGATAACTGCTTGGGCAATATTTTGAAAGCATTGTGGCTCACTGTTTTATGTTTATGATGTTATTTTGCACCCTCTTGTGAGGATGTGATATGTGAGATCATGGCATTGGACGCTTATTCTTTTGTATAGCCACAATGATTGATTTTTGTTGTCTGTGTGTGTGTATATATGTATATATATATATATATTGAGAGATATTGATACATGTTGAGAGAGGACAGGGTATCTGATACCTTCTGGTTTTGACATCCATTATTAAGATATATTTACTAAGATATATGTACATGGCTCATTTGGTCCTCTAGTTGTATGATGCTAGTATTTTACCATACATAATGTAAGGATGATATCGTTGATGATCTTTGATGACGTTATTTTGTTTTTTCTTCCGAATTAATTAGTTTTAATTAATTGTTGCGCTTAACGACCATAATTGAATGTTAATGAACCGGATGCATACGGGGCGTTACAGGTAGCATAATGTCTATCTTCAGAGAGGGTTGTCGCCTGGAGGAGGTAGGGCCACATGCACCCGAAACCCAGCTTCAGGAGGAGCCACAAGTGTCTGTTGGCATTGGCCATCGAAGACAGGATGGACATTGGCTAGAGCATCGACGAAAACAGATGCACCATGTTCCTGTGCCCATTACAGGTCCTAGTCCTTGCACTTCGAGTTGGGTTAGGCCTTCATTTATAGCATCGACATACGGCAGTCAGCCCTTGTGTTACAAGTCCAGTTAGCAGGGGGGTACGGGGTGCGAGGGATTCAGTACGCAAAGTCATACGCCTCCACTGCTTGCCTCGCAGACCCAGCCTGTATATATGGCTACTGCAATGGCGATGGCATCAGCGAATGTTGGGACAGTAGTAGCTCCTGCAGAGTGGACTGGTGCCGACATTGACGAGATGTTCTCCCAGCTAGATTATTCTGCAGAAGGTTGTGGGGGTTGGCCATCAGATGTACCATATGCTACCCCAGCTGCTGAGCATCCCAGACCCTCATCTCCAGAGCAGGCCACTACAAGTCCACCTCCCTATGTAGACCCTTATGAGGCAGTCCTTTCTCATCCAGACCCCTCTCTGCGACCGCATAGACGGAGGCTAGCTGATCGTCAGGCGCGTCATTATCAGTGACCACTAGAGTCTTAGTTGTTGCGCTGTTTGTGTTTTTTCATTTTAATTTGTAATAGACTTTTTTCTTAACTTAGATTTGTTAACAAAATTGTTTTGCAACACTTATTTTAATCAATCGACATATTAACAATTACTAACACCGTGAATAATAGTACTTGATATCAGACATGTTAACAATTGAAGATAACCAAACTTCATAAACACTACTTAATACAATGAATCATTCAATTTCAGTAACTGGTTTGTTAAAAATAGCTAAAATCTCAATTCGACAAAAACGTTTCCAGTAGTTGGATTCTCCCAACATCTTTAACACGTCTTCATTGCTTATCAACTCTTTTATGTGATATTCGATTGTGTTGTCTGAATAAGCGTAATGGACTGACTGTCGAAAAAACAATTTTTTAACCACCTTTGACTTGTGAATTCCATAAGGGGGAACCCCAACAAGCGCAACTTGCTTGATGACATCCTTTAGTGTTTCAATGTTGCATCCTAAAGGAATTTCAAACCTTATTGAATTTGTTCCAGTGAATGAATAACCCACAAAACCGTCTTGTCATGATATGTTCCACTTGCCGTTGTAATATAGCATTGCATCATGTGTAGGGACGATGGTGGATCGAAGTTGATTCAGTATACCATTGGGTGTTATGTTGATGGTGCATAATATTTTTATAGGGCCAACACTTGACATTTGGTAATGGCACATTAACATTGTGCAAACATCATCATCATTTGTGAGTTGCAGAGAATGAAAAAAATATTGCTGACCAGCATGTAGGGATGACGGTAGGTAGTAGATTTCAGCAACAAAATGGTCATTGGTTAGCAGAAGGGTGTCGTGCATCCTACTCTTGAGTGTCTGAAAAGAACACTCATTAGGCACTCACATTGGTATTGGAGTAGGACATTGAAAAGAAACACCAGTTTCGTTGTGTTTCATTGATCCATTTGAAAAAATGAATGCTAATTTTGAGTTACTAATGGTCTGACTGCTTGTTTCTCCTAAGAATGCCACAGTATTCAGATTGAATTTCGATTGCGGAGGTATGTTGTGTGGGAGTTGGAGTGTCTGGCTTATATAGGGTGTGTTCAGTCACGCCCTATTTGGGCGTGTTCAGTCACACCCTATTTGGGCGTATTCAATCATGTCCTATTTGTTAGGTGTGCAGTCACGCCGTATTTGGGAGTGTTCAGTCACGCCCTATTTGGGCGTGTTCAATCACGCCTTATTTGTTAGGCGTGTTCAGTCACACCCTATTTGTTAGGCGCGTTCAGTCATGCCCTATTTGTTAGGCGTGTTTAGTCACGCCCTATTTAGGCGTGTTTAGTCACGCCCTATTTGTTAGGCGTGTTCACTCAAGCCCTATTTGGATGTGTTGAGTCACGCCCTTTTTGTTGGGCGTGTTCAGTCACGCCGTATTTGTTGGGCGTGTTCAGTCACACCATATTTGGCCTTCATTGACTCCCCATAATGTTCGGGTGTTTGGTTTAGGGTTTTCTCTTGAGGGTGTGTTTTAGTTTGTAGGGTTTAGGGTTTAGGATGTTTGGTTTATGGATTATGTTTTCGTCTATAGGGTTTAAGGTGATTGGTTTAGGGTTTAGGCTGTTTGGTTTATGGTTTAGGGTTTAGGGTGCAACGACGGCAAAGCCCCATTTTCGTCCACCTAATATTTTATTTACGTTTACATTTTGAAAACGTGATCGTCGTATGTGTAATCACATGCAAAACATGATGAGTAATATCAAGTCTCTTAACCAAACACAGGGGTAAGACAACATACTTATAAATGAAATACATTAACATTACATTAATTAAAAAAACATAATTACAAAATCATGAAGTTCCACCACGAGTAGGACAATTTCTCCGATTATGTCAAACTTGCTTGCAAATTCTGCATTTGACGTGTCTTTGAGTTGTTTCGACTTCGCCTATCTCGTTACGTAATCTGGTGGACCCTGGACGACCCTTTGCACGCAACATTTCCCTGTCAGGTATGACAATTGGATCTTCACTCGGTGGAATAGCACGTTCATTACCAATTGGCTGCCACAACAATGAATAAGCCTGAACCAAGTTGCTTACGAGGAAGACATCATCCACATACTGAAAAGGATTCTGACGAACATGTAAAGCAACAGCTGCGGCGTGATTACATGGGTATCTGAAAGCCTTAAAGTTGCCACACTGACAAAAATGCTCTAGCAGATTTACTGAATATGACCTCTCCCAGCCCTCCTCCACCTCAAATAGTGTTTGATCAACATTATATGTGCGTACATGGTGGCCTGTAGCAAGGGACTGATTATGCCTCATAGCATCAACCACATTTTTGCAATGTCGTTGTGAATGCTCAAGTTGTGAAGCAGCCGCCTGACCCCTGCATACAAAATAATGAACCAATTGGGTGTATGTGTGTTTCACAATAGCAGCAATAGGCATGTTCCTTGCTCCCTTGAAGACCCTGTTCACTGATTCTGACAAGTTTGTTGTCATATGGCCATATCTTCTCCCCTCTACATCATATGCACGTCTCCACTTTTCCTTAGGAATGCCATCAATCCATTCTGCAACCTCAGGACTGGTATCACGAAACCGTGCAAATGCTATGTCAAAATCAGTCATAGAGAGAGTATAACCTGCAGAATAATAATACCATTAACACTATTCCATTTACATATTTATCTCAGCTTAATATACTCAAAATAGTTGTTAACATACCTAAAGTCATGAGGGTCTTCGCCAATCTTGCATTCTTGAACCTCTGATTAAAATTACTGGCAATATGACGAAGGCAAAACATGTGATGCGTAAAAGGTGGTTACCAACCAACATGATTCTCCATAGCAGATATTATGCTCCGGTGCCAATCTGATATGAGACATATATTTTTGCATTTGGGTAACATGGAAGTGAATGTTAGCAAGGAAGTATTCCCAGACTTCCAGTGTCTCCCCCTCAACAATGGCAAATGCCAATGGCAGACATTCATTATTTCCATCCTGACTCGTGGCAATCAACAATTTTCCTTTATACTTGCCATATAAATGTGATGGGTTTGCAAAATTTAAAAGCCTCGCAACACTATCTAAAAGTCCAAAAAATGTGATGAAAAACACACGCTTTGCCCGTACCAGTCGATGTGCCACAAAATAAGCATTTGTTTGAATATCAAAAAAAGAACCTGATGAAAAATGAAGCATGTAGTTGCACCACTTGGGCAAAAATGCATAAGATTCTTCCCAATCCCCATAAATCATTGCAATTGCTTTCTGCTTCGCATACCATGCCTTTCCATATGAAACTTTAAATCCAAATGTATTGCTGATTCTCTCTAGAACCAATGCAATTGACACAAATGGTTCCTCCTTTACCATTCCTAACAATGAAATTGTAACATTGACATTAACAACATACCTTAAAAAACAATACTTTTCATATAGACCAAATTTAATAAAAACATACCTACTATAAGTAAAGCAATAACATCAACATCAAGCTATTTGTGACCCTGTGTAATATGGTCATTCAAGCAATTGTGTTTTCCACCCCATCTTGAAACAAGCCACTTCTCACCGTACGTTGGTTTAATTACCCTAATCCTCCAAGGGCAACCATCGTTGATTCGAACACACTTCATGCAAAACTTGTTAAGCTTGCTCTCAATCACAATTGCTTCTTGATGCTCCTTCATGAAGTTCTGTTTAATTGCAATTTGTGCGTCCCTTTTGGAGGCAAATTCATGTTTAACAAACAAATCGTCCCCTATTTGCCATGGACCTTGCACTGAACCCGAACCCGAACCAAAACCGATAAAAGATTCTTCTTCGCTTGGATGATTCAATCAATATATGTGTAATGTGAAATTCCATCCCAAAAAGGAATGACCTCAGCACCTACACATACAAAATCAGTTTAATAAACATATCAAGCAAATAAAATACTATAACATAAATATATACATATATGACTACATTCTCATCGATTTCAGTCATCTAAAATACCTTCAACAGGTTCTTCTGCTTGAGTAGATCCAACATCTGCATGATGACGCATTTGAGACGACCCCACACCAGTATCTTCTTGGAATTCAGTCGCATGCACACCAGCATCCTCATCATTATCCTACACACTAGCATCCTCCAGAAGAAGACGATCTTCCATTGCAATATTTTCATCATCGTCATCCATAACCCAAGTCGGGTCATGTTCAACTTCCTCAGACACATTTACACCTGGAGCAGTATATGATGATGCATTATGTGCAGAATTAAAAGCGACTGACCTTATGGGTAAAACAACATCCTCTGCTGCGGTAAAATCCACATACAACTCTAGAAAATCTTTCGTGGCCTACTTGAAATATTCTTCCATTAGCAATTCTATGTCTTCATCATCCACAACTTGAAAACCAATGTATTGTTCACGTTGCCATAATCTTCCCATCAGCAATGTGATACTTTGGTTGTCTTGCAGACCTAATTTTTGTCCTATCTTCTGATGTAATTCACCTAGTGTTGAGCTTCACTTGATACGTGTCTGCCTTTTCTCCCCTTCAAAAACAACACCCCGTCGCCCTTCAACTTTCCTTCCATTAAAAAATAACACAACACGAGCACACTCCTCACCACCTGAACTCATTTCTAGCTGTCAACGAAAACAAAAACTTTAAATATCAAGAATACAATAATTGGAAATTTAAAACCTGTGAAGAAACGGGTCAGGAGAGACGATTTAAATAAGATTTGGGGGGTGAAACACGCCCAATTTGGACGTGTTTCACAGCCCCGAATTTCAAAATATTTTAAAAACTGCCCCAAATTTCAAAATACTTATTTAATTTGTATTATTTATTTAAATTTTTTGTATCTACTCCTTAATAAATTATTGATTTTGTTTTAGTCGCGACTAATAACAAGAAAAAATTTATCAAGAACCAAATACAAAATTCGCCAATTCATCAGAGACTAAATAACAATCAAGGATCAAAAATAAAATTATTGTTTTATTAGGAACTTAATGTAAAACAAAAAATTATTAAGAAACGAACACAAAACTCATATTTATTAGGGATAAAAACATGTGTAATTCTATTTTCTATTAATTTAAGGCTTCATACAGATTTTGTGATAACTAATATGAAAGAAATGAAGCAGCAAAATTTGCAACTTGTTGCACCGTCATGATGTATAGAACTACCAAGGAATAACACAACTCAAAATTAATTCCAACAATTGGATAGCTAAAATAGTAAAAGTCCCAAGCTACATATGTGACTGAACTTTAACATCTAACTATGGAATTAGCAATACATTACCAATAACAACTTGTCATCACTTATGTATCTCCAAGAAGGATACTGTGGAGTAGATACCACAATATTGACCCTTTTTATTTTTGAATGAAGCGACCAAAGAATTAGATATGACTTATGAGTGGTGCTTTGACTCCCCCAGCAAAGTAGTGCTCATTTCCCATCAATATTCTCATGAGTTTTTCAGAAGAAAAGCTGCTCAATATGTAATTACAGCACAATGTTATGCATGATTTTCTGAAACCAAGAGAAATTCCAACTGATAATTTCTATATTTAAAGGACTATTTTGATTTAGGAAAATAACATAAGGATCCTACAATCAAGGAGTGGTTGAAGTTTCATACCGATGAAGTAATGGCAGGAAGATTATCACATGCAGTTCTCCTCCTCTTGGTCCCGAAAAGTTGTTCACAGTTTTCTTCATTTTCATTATTGCAGCTTCCAACTCCAACTCTTTTTGCTCTTGGTTCTGACTCATTGTCAAATATTTCCTTGCTACTACTACTCACCAGCTTAAACCCGGATTCTGTCGCATATACTGGAAAGACCCCACATCCTTTTATGGTGTCTTTATTACCATTAATGTCAGCAAATATAAATGTCATGTTACTGAAAGGATCATACACTTCACCTGTTCCACAAAATTTGCTGACATTATGATTCCAAAATAACACATGATCTGAATTTAAATTTTTGCAGCCTATAAACCTGCGACGGTCACAACCTATCAATATGTCATCTCGATGGATAGAACAAGAAAACTGATGATCAGACAATGGACCCTTAGAAAGAATGATGACAGAAACATAACCCCGCAAGTGAGACTCAGGAAGAGACGGAATAGTTATTGAACTCTCTGCTGTACGAAACCTACACAAGTCGGTGACATGGTCTCCTGGCGGGAAGATGAAATACCCATCATCAAAATACACAGGATTGTAAAGATGTTGTTGATGTATGTAGGGTATGCGGCTTTGTAACATGTGTTGTAACACTAGCTCTTGTGTGATGTCTGTCTCCAGAGAAATACAGTTAAAGGCACTCACCTCTTTCACTGATGGTGGAAGCTCCGGCAAAGACACGAGTTTACAACAATCATTTAAATAAAGCTCTCTCAGGGATGGTGGAAGCTCCTGCAGATACACCAATTTCCTACAATCATTTAACCAAAGCACTTTCAGCATTGAAAGGATTGTGATGCTTGCAGGCAAAAGCTCAATATTAGTTCCACATAGGTCTAACTCTTTCAAAGATAATAAGTGACCAATTGATGATGGCAATGCACATATCGCAGTGTCAGGTAACTCCAATACTGTCAATTTCTCTGATGTCACCGATAATTCCTTGAGAGATGAACAACCAATGAGTGTCAGTACACGGAGAGATTTTATATGAACATTAAGGCTTTCAATCTCTTTACAGCCACTTAAATATAAATATGCAAGTTTGGGGAGAAATAACATTGATGACAATAATGCAGGTATAGCGGTCTGAGATAAGTCCAAATGTGTCATTTCCTCTGATGTCACAGAAAATTCCTTGAGAGATGAACAACCTCTGAGTCTCAGTACATTGAGAGATTTTGAATGAACATTAAGGCTTTCAATTTCTTTGCAGCCACTTAAAATCAAATATCTAAGCTTGGGGAGAGATAAGATGGATGGATGGAGCTGCTGCAAGCTTTCACAACCAAAAAGAGATACTCTTTCAAGATTTTCTGCCATTGATAAGTCCAGGAACTCAATCAAGTCTCGGGAGTCATCAAGATCAATTGTCTTTAAATTCACAAGATTCTGTAACATGAAAGATGCATCAATCACATTGTTCAGAAATTATTATGTTCATAATTGTGAGCTTCTCTAGAACTTTTACTAGATGGTACTTTGTCTCGTACCTTTGACAAGTTAAAAGACAAATATAATATGTATAACCAAATTCATACCTGAACCCCATCCCAAAGCTTTTTAACCTTGCTACGAGGCATGCGAAGCTCTACAAGGTGTTCATCACAAAATTTATATGGCAAAGACTCAAGATGGAATTCATCCCAACGAAGGTACCTCAATTTAGAAGACAATGACTCAAGACCGTTTGGAAAGTACACATGAAATCGATTTGTCCGGCACGAATCATGGATTATAAGAAATCTCAAGTTAATCATCTCTGCAAAGGAATTAGAGCTCAAATTTAGATCCCCAGTTAATTTACACAGATCTAAACTTATGCCTTCAACAAGATCAGTTCCCTGACAAAAAAGAGAAAATAGAATAATAATTAACATGAATATCATTCATAGAGGATATGCTTATTATCAAAAAGAAATTGAATCCACCACTCACTCTTTTATATTTCAATACTTCTTGAACTTCCTCAGTTTTCCATAATCGACTTCGTTTTCCAGGGCTTTTGATGGATTGATGACGAACAATTTCTCTACCCATTTGCTGTATCAAGTCATGCATTTCTATCTTATTGAAATTGGATATTGTTATGAGAGCTTTATCCAAAAGGACTTCTATGTCAGATACCGCAAAGAATTCACAAGCTTCTAGAAGACTTGTTACCCATTCTTTGTCTTCTCCATTGAAGAAGCATGCAATGTCTAAAAAGATGTCCTGTTGAGAATCATCTAAGGCATCATAACTTAATTTTAATACATCCTGAATTTCCGTATTTGGGATCTTTTGGAGTTTTTTCAATTCACTTTCCCATGTTTCTTTACTTCTCCCACGAAAACCTGCACCCAAAACTTTTAAAGCCAAAGGAATACCTTTGCAATATGAAATTGCACGACTTGATAGATCTTCATATCCATGTGTAGGTTGTTTTTCTTCAAAAACAGTCAAACAAAAAAGCTGAAGAGAGTTATGAAAACTCAATTCCTTAACCTCGTATACTTCATCAACTTGTCTAAATATTTGCTTATTTCTAGTTGTAACAATGACTCTACTTCCTTGTCCTAACAAATCATAATCTTTAATTAGATATTCTAATTGATATGAGGTAGCCACATCATCCAAAACAATGAGAACTTTTTTACATCCAAGCCTACGCATGACAAATTGGGGCACTAAGAAGGGTGCATCAAAACAATGATTTTTTTTCATTGTCTAACAACTCAGAAAAAAGTTTCTGACGTAGAGCTTCTAGTCCATGCCTTTTCGCATTTTTCCTTACATTTACAAGGAAGCAACCAGCGTCAAACTCATGATACAGTTTGGCATAGAAAGCACTAACAAGAGTAGTCTTTCCTATGCCACCCATGCCCCATATTCCAAGAGTTATAACTTCACTTAACCCAATCTTTAGTAATGATTCAACTTTTTCATAATTGTTCTCAATTCCAACCAGTCCTTTAAGTTGGTTTGGGTATCTAGGAGTCAATTTTCGTAAAACATCTCCAACAATGTCCTTAAGAAGTTCAGATTCAGTCCTAGAATAAGAACAAAGAAATAAACGGATTTGTTATACATGAATACAAATGATTACACATAATCGACGCTCAATATGGAAGTGTAGTCAATGACAGATCCAAAAAATTTCTTTAGTGGGGACAAAAAAATTTTCCATAATATTTTGATAGATAAAATACATTGAGTTTTTAAAAAATACATCTTCTTATAAAAAAAATTAAAAGAATAAAATTAATATCAATTTATTTATTTGATAACTTTTTAACTTCGATTTTTAAAAAATTTATCTTATAAGAACAAATCCTATTTTTTATGGGTGAAAAATAATATTTATTTAATATATACAACATACATCCATCACTAAGTGTGATGGAGAAAAAAGAAACGAAACATAATTGGGGAATGAAAATCCAATGACTTAGAGAAGAAAATCCAATGACTTAGAGAAGATAATCAATGCCTCTGTTTTTTCTTTCCTTCTACACAACGAACTTCTTAAGAAAACTAACATGAAAGTTGTTACACAACCAAATATGCTAACATGCATGTAACAGGATTAGAAGTTAGCAAGAACCCCATAGAAGACAATTAATGGAAAGGATAAAAGTTTCGAAATTTATAGGAGAAGTCAAGGTGTAATTGAGATATCAATGTTTATTTCTTTAAAGAAACAAAATTGCAATATTTTTCAAAAGTAAATTTCATAGCAGAGGAGTAAACTGCAATAAATAATCATTGTTTGTCTGTACATATTACTTCAATGTGTATTATATACTATTGTTCACATTATGAAAATTTATTGAGACCTAGGAGGACTGGGAAGAATTTTTCTAAGCCACTTAAATTTTTGGTTAGTGAGATCTCTTATGATGCATTTGTTAAGTTTTTTTTTTCTTCAATTACTCAACTATGATTAAAAAGAATAATGTTTTTAACTCTCACACAATTAGACACATTCATGGACAAATAAACTTCACTCCAAAAGCAGCGGTTGTATGGATGACAATTATGAGCCTGTTTGGATATAAGCTTCTTTAGAAATACTTCTAAAGAAGAAAAAAAATGAAATGAACTTCTACATAAGCTAATATGAGTTTTCCATTAACTCATTTGTAGATATTATCTCATCTTTTGGAGAAGGTATATTGGTAAATTTTTAAAAATTAGCTAATAGAGAGTTTATTTTTACTTATGGAAAAGTTCATCTCATCTTTTTCTTCTTATTTTCTTCTTTTAGAAGTGTTTCTCAAGAAACTTACCCAAACATGCCTTATATATCCTACTGTTCACTTTTCATATATGATTTGATATCTTATTTATGTCATAAATTCTATCATCCATATAGTTCTGATGGATACAGAATCAAATTTTGCAACCTCAATTTAAAACAATACCCGAGTTGAACACAAGTAATTAATATGTTAAAGTGAAGCTTGAATCTTTAGGGTATTACACGAATTCGATCCTTAACAAAAATAATTTTTTGTCATACTTTACTTATCTGTCAGCCAAACTATGAATTAGTTAGGATCTTTTTCCCTTGATGAACCGAAGAGTTAAGACAAAAAAAATATGATATTTTTCTTTTTTTTCTTTCTTTCCGAAAATTTAGTCACTCTCAACTCAGTTTACTTACCTATTTCTAGAGTCCCACCCAGCTAAATTGGCTACTTCAGTAAGAGCAGCTTTCCATTTGTTGCACTTGGCTTCTCCTTCATGTTTTGAAAAGGCTTTCTCATAGCTTCCATTTTGCTTTCTCACATGGGAAGGATCTATGTTGTGAAACACTGGTATCACAATTTGTCCTTGCTTTTTTTTGCATTCTAGAATCTTGAAGAGTTCTTCCAAGCACCATTTTGAGGAAGCATAGTTCTCTGAGAGGATGACAACAGATACATGAGAATCTTCAATTGCTTTGATTAGTGCTGGTGAGATTTCATCTCCCTTTTCAAGTTGGTAATCTATGTAGGTTTCGACTTTCGTTTGCTTCAAAGCTTCATGAAGATGGCTTGTGAAGTTCATGCGTGTGTCCTCACCTCGAAAGCTTAGAAAAACATCATATTTTTTAGAAGACACCATAAGAGAAGAGCTAGAGGAAGAACCAACAACACTGATGATTTGTTGGTCAGCCATAGTATGAATTCTTAGTACTGCACCTGCAATAACAGTACACTTGATGAAAAAAAAATTACATTTCAATGTGTTCTTGACATTTGTCGTAAATATTATTAGTTGGAATTTATAAATCTTTCTAATATGGGATCAAACAGTTTCGAACTTCAAAGTTAATATTGTTTCTCACTTAACAAAAGAACAAACATCTGTTTGCCAAATTGCCAGTGTGATTGAGGTGTTTTCTAGTGTTCCTTGAAGATTTATTTTGCCTTTATTAGTGGCTTGCGTTTGAAATGGAAAATCTAATATTAAACGATTAAATATAAAAAAAGTCTAATAACATGAATAATCAATCTAAACTTCAAACTCAGATAAATATTTATTTGGCAAGAACTTCTTTGACATTTATACAGTTGACTATCTGGCATCTACCATTGATTGAAAATTATGCAGCATTGTAGTATGTTCAAGAGATTGAAGCTGTTCAGCAGACAGATTGTTTAGAAAATACCCAAATTTATATACAAACAGGTATTGATTAGCAGAGAATTTAATATGGTTTGAGTTCTTGACAGATGAATCTTTTTATGTTTCAGCTTCTTTCTAGATCAAGTGGTGTTTGAATTTCATATGTATACCTTAAAACAAAGAGCACTCCTCAAACAGAGAACACACTTAGAATTCACTCCAATTTATATACCACTTATATTGACTAGCCTAGAAATAAAACCTGAAATGTGTTACAATGTTTAACCAATGTGTGCTTGCTTTCCATCATTAACAAGAAATCAAATTGCCCATATATAATTTCATCTTCAATTATTTCTATTCAGAAGTAAAATTGAAAATGGATAGAAAGTCTTACCACAAACCGAATCCAACTTCTTGCAACCAAGACAAATACAAAGATTTTATACTTCAACACGAGCTTCTCAGGTTCAACAGAGAAAAACTAGACAACAATTTTACAGTGCACGGAAATATATGAGATCAAAACGTTTCCACTCTTTTTTAAGTGTGAAAGAAGAATTAGACACGTACAAGATGTAAATATTAATATATTATTCATGCATCTGTGTTTCTGAGAAGTTTCATTATCTATGATGTAGAGTCTTCACCTGCTTTCTTAGTGGGGGTCCCACATCCTCTGTGCAAAACGTTTCATGTCTTGACTTTTTCACATGCAGAATATCCGAGCACCTCTAATAGGATTTTTGACGTTAAAAATCATTGTCCATATTTATTATTATTGTTAAAGAGTTGTTAGAGGTTAGAGGTTGGTTCCTAATATTTTTTTTCTATTTTTTGGATATATTTGTTTAAATTATTTTTACTTAAAATAAACAATTTATATTTTTTTAAAAGTAAATTTTATTTGCTTATTAAAAAAATACTTTTTAAAAAGTGTTCATTTTGAAGTTAATTTTCTAATGATAAACAAACTCATCTAATATTTTGGTGTTTCTTAATCATAAGTGATTTAAAGAATACTTATTATAGTCATAAGGACATGGTAAAATCTTGTATCTAATTAGTGAGACTCTTAGAGATTTAAAGGATAATTAATTGTAAGTTTAAGTAAACCAATATAAATATTGTGTTTTGAATTCATAATAGCGATTTTGACACGTAGCAAGTCCGAGTTTATAATTGTTGTGCAAATTGGTGCTGTATGAACATGTTATGCTTATCATAATTGGTTAATTGCTCAATACACGTGAAACTTCACATGTCTAAAACCAAATCAAAATAAATTATTTTTTATGTACTATTTTATAAATTGTTTTAAATTGTTACTAACTAATATTTTTCTTATAAATTATAAGTTTAAATATGTTTTTGATCCCTAGTATATATTTGATTTTTTATATTTGATCCCTCATAATTTGTTCCTTGGCATTTACTCCTTGATATTTGAAATTTTTTGTTTTAGATCTCTGCTGTCAGTTAAGTGATCATATGTCATTAATATTTGATAACACGAGTTGCGGCTACTAAAAAATATCAGTATTTGTTTCAAAATCAAATTTAAATTTTCAGGCGATTAAAAATCGGCAAAATCACCATTATGATGACATTTTTGGTATGCTAGTAAACATGGTCTGTAGTTACCTAGGAGTTCCTTGGTTTAATGAATACAGATTCTTCTCTTTTGGCTGCTTTGCATGATGAAATGGATCTTCTGATTCAGGATTTACTTAAACGTTATGCTGGGGAGAAAGGTGAGATTTATTTATTTTTAATATTCCTTAGATTAAAAGAGAGGCAGTTTTACTATACCAAGTTACCTGTTGGGAAATCGAGATGAGTAAATATCGGGGGGATTTACACTTTAGTAACCATATAATTGGACACCACACCTTAACCCAAAACCTTAAGGCTCAGGTTTATGCGTCTTCTCCTCACTTATATGGTGTTAAACTTTTCTATTTTTATCCGATGTGAGACTTTAACTCACACTTGTACTCCAACAATCTCCCCCTTAAGTGTGAGTCTTTTTCACATGGTAAACAAACTCCTCCTCGAGCGAAAATCAAATCTTGTATCCAACAATCTCCCCCTCAAGTGTGAGTCTTTTTCACATGGTAAACAAACTCCTCCTCGAGCGAAAACCAAATCTTGTACCGTTGCAACAACACTTACAAGACTCACTGTCTGGCCTACACATGCATGGACTCACTCGCCAGGAAGACTTTCGATACAAAGGATCTCATGTCCATGGATCCACAAACGTCGTCTAAACAAACGAGTCGGTCACCAAGTCGAACCATCGGCTCTGATACCAATTGTTGAAAAATCGAGAGGGGTAAATATTGGGGAGATTTACACCTGAGTAACCATATAAGTGAATTGGACACCACACCTTAACCAAAAACCTTAAGGCTCAGGTTTATGGGTCTTTTCCTCACTTATATGGTGTTAAACTTTTCTATTTTCATCCGATGTGAGACTTTAACTCACACTTGTACTCCAACAATCTCCCCCTCAAGTGTGAGTCTTTTCCACATGGTAAACAAACTCCCCCTCGAGCGGAAACCAAATCTTGTACCGTTGCAACAACATTTGCAAGACTCGCTGTCTGGCCTACACATGCATGGACTCACTCACCAGGAAGACTTTCGATACAAAGGATCTCATGTTTACGGATCCATAAACAAACGAGCCGGTCACCATGTCGAACCATCGGCTCTGATACCAATTGTTGGGAAATCGAGAGGGGTAAATATCGGGGAGATTTACACCTGAATAACCATATAAGTGAATTGGACACCACACCTTAACCCAAAACCTTAAGGCTCAGGTTAATGGGTCTTCTTCTCACTTATATGGTGTTAAACTTTTCTATTTTTATCCGATGTGGGACATTAACAACCATCCTCTTTTTTGTTTTCTAGATCTTGGCCCCGGTTGTGCTCCTCCAAGCAATGCTGGATCGGACTGTGGTGTCATAGAGTTCACCAGAGAGGATGTGGAAGCATTGCTAAATGGGAAAGCCAAGAGAAAGGACAAATTCAATTATAAGGTTAGTTAAAGTTTGGAATTTTAATTGAGTGTGTTGCTTCTTCTGACATTTGGATTTGAGATCAAATTGTTCAAGGTTCATGGCTTAGTGTGTTGTTTGATTTACATGGTACAAGGTGTTGGCAGAATTTGAATAGAAAAGTGTATGCTATGAGTTTCTGATTCTTTAAGGCAGTGTAGTGGGTATAGCTATCAGCTATGAGATATGCAAGGACTGTGCAGGTTCAATTTCAAACCTAGCAATGCACTCTGCCTCCATTTCAAACCTTGCAATACACTCTATCAGTTGATTGAAACATCTTCTATATTTATCTCTGATGTCTCTTTCTCTTTTAATCAAATACAGCATTGCCAGTGGCTTCACTCTTTCCATTTGTTTATTTCATGGTGAGTTTATTTTTCTACTAGTGAGTTTATTTATCCCCCATATGATGCAGCTCTACTTTTGTGATTTTTTTTAAAAATCATGTCCAACAACAATTACTGAGCAAAATCATTTTACTCATCATCAGTTATCAATGTTTATGCTGGATTTCAGGAACACTAACCGAAATATCTCGAGAGGCTGTTGGAAAAAGAAGAAGGTTCGTCCCTCTAACTTGTTCTTGTTACTTATTCATAATTTGTGCAGTGCAATTGTTTTGGTGATTTAGTTACATGATTTGACCTTATTCTTAGTGTTTTAAGTTGAAAGCAAATTATGAATATCTAGATTCCTAAAGCAGGATCAAATTTTATCTACTTAAACCCAGTTTGAATAAAATTTTTAACAAACATTAGTTTTTTAAGAAAATAAAGAGGTTTAATGAATTAAACTTCTCACATTAGTTTTTTAGAAGCTTCCTATTCTAATTTGTCCAGAAGCTAGGTGCATAAGTTGATTTTAACTTAAGGGAGAAATTTGATTCATTTTACCTCCTTTTTTTTTCTCCTATAAGTGTTTGTTGAGAAATTTATCTAAATGAGGCCCATTGGTATGTCATTTGTAACCTTAAGTACCATTTTAAATGGCTTGTGCTATGCCATGAACTTGTAATGCAGCAACTTTTCCTCCCTATAAATTTTCATGTACCCAAAAAAAAAAATGTTGACTCTGGTGTAAGCCAAAACTGCCAAGTTGTCTGTGTGTAATCATTGTTCTTGAGCAATTTCTATCAAATTAATACCAGAATACTTCATTGACAGTTTTAAATAAGCACATGTTTGCTTTTCTGTTACTATGTCTGTGTTGGAAATACTTTTGTAACTATAAAGTCAAACTGTCTCTTACTTTTTACACCAACTTCATAAAGCTTCAATCTTTATCACTTAGTGCAATCCCATCTTCCAGAATTTAGTTCAATTAATCATTGAATCATCTCTGCCTTGGCTTTTTTTAAAAAAAAATTATGTGATTATTTTGGTTCTTAGTGAATGGAAGGAAACAAATTGATAAGAAGGACTTCAATTTGGCGAAGCACCCTGAGATTTGTGAAGTGGCGAATCTGCAGGTGATTAAGCTAATGCAGAGTTTCAAGTCTCGCGAGTATGTGAGGGAGACTTTTGCATTTGGTTAGAGATTGCATGTCATAAATTTGGTAAGAGATTGCCAAGAAGAGGTAAGAGATTGCATGTCATAAATTTGGGCCTCAAATGTTGATTAAATTTCTGTTCTGCATTTGGTTAGGGATCATTTATTGCTGCAGTGCTACTTAATCCAGAGTAGTATAACAATGGCACTATATGCTGGTTAGGAAATTTGTGATGTGGTTTTCAAAAACAACAAACAATCAAACTCTTTGTTGTCATTAAGTGATATTGAAAAAGTATATCAGCATAAAACCCTATAGCCTTGTTTGAAATTTTTTTGTCATTTCTTGGTATGCCAGTGAATACTTGTAAGCTGTTTGGAATTTGAATTTCTAAATGCTTGATTTTCAACAGATTGCAGAGATCCTTAAAGATCGTCCATCTTGATTTCGTGACTGTCGGAGACTAGAAGTTTTTACTATGTTTCTTGCTAGAAATGGAGGAACCATTGAACTTGTTTACACACAGGTCAGCCTCATATTTAAGACTTCTTTGTCAGTTCCATTTTTGTAATATACCCCATCAGTGTGTTGGATAACACTAAAATCAATCCACAACACCATAGTGGTTCCCATGTAATATAAAACTAGAGTTTGAGTTTACCTGTGGGTAGATAAGTTGGGAAATGAGAACTTGAAACTTTAAAACAAGCATTTGGTGCCAAATTTAAAGAAACCTTATTGTGTTCTCACATATTGTATGTGCAAGATGCACACACTTTTGATATTGCTTCTTACTTATGTTGTGACTAAGATTTTCTACATATTTCTTTGGTTTTGATATGTTGGCCATATTGCTCATGCAATCTGTCTCTGTCAATAATGCAATAAAAATTGACTAAATTCAGTGATTTGGATTTTTGGTCCAAGTGTGGGATGACTTGATTATTCAGTCTGCTCTAAAAACATTCCATGATTCTGATCTTTCTATTATGATACAAGCCATTCAAAGGAATATTACAGTGAGTTTTATTTTTCTCTATTGCTTGCTTGGACTTGTAATATAGATATTTATAGGCCAAGAGGCTGACTGCTGATTTTTACTCACTATCTGCAGTATAATTGGCCAAATGATACATCAATTTGGGAACATTGTGCTCACAACTACACAGCCTGTCCAAATCGGTATAAGCATGATACATTTCCTGTCCAACCTTATTATCATTTTACTCTAGTTTTGTCTGGTACTCTGATTGGTTGCTTAGTATTACATTGATTACTCTTTGCATTTCTTGGTAGTCAATATTTTTATTTGTATATTAATAGATTTATATTCATTTAAAATTCTTCTCATAATAAATAATGAATTTACGATACTGATTAATTAATATGTACATTTGCTTGTATATTTGGATAGCCAGGGGCTCCCTTTGTTTTGGCATATTAGCATATTACTAGCAATTACAATGTCTAAAAGTGTGTATTACTTTATTTTACGAGCAGGGAAAATGGATCCTTATGTGATTCTCACTTATAGCGCACAAGAGCACCGAAGCAGTGTGGCTAAAGGTCAGTTTACTTTATTTTATGCCATGAAAAGTTAAATCTGTGTCTCTGTGTTTGCATTTTTTTTATAAATAAATTAATTTTGATAGCAAATTCGATTAAATCTGTGATTTCTTTTCTCTTTTCTTTTTCGTGCTCATTTTTTTTATCTTATAAATTAGAGGCATATATTGTTAACCCTTTAATTTTTTTAGTCCACAACTTCAAAAGCAAATCTCTTTCCTTTTTATCTTTTTAACAAGTCTTTTCCACTGTTATAATTTACATTTGGTCAATATATAAATTGCCAATATAACAATTCCTCACACAAAAATACATGAAGTTAGACTTTTTTTAAAGCAAGATAGTGAATATTGTAGGAATCATTAGACGGTTACTGGAAAACTATATATAGTGCAAAGATCAGCCTAAAATAATTTAATATTTATAAATATTATCACTAGACGGTTATTTGATTCTTATTCTCAAATACCAGTATACTTTAGTCCTATAATTTAGTCCTATATTTTATTTCCTACTTAATCTCAGATCCCAAAAATATTATTTTGTCATCTTGTCAAAATGCTGAGTGTTTGCACATGTTGTGAATCATCATTGGCAAAAAAAGTTTTACGCTGCAACGGGTTTGTAATCTAAATCTTACAAACCCAATAATTTCTCGAAGTTGGTAAAATTATTGTGAAATATATACAATCTTGTCAAAATATACATATTTATATAATTTAAATAAAAAAATAGTTTAGTTAATTAATATTTATCGACAAATAAACAAACAAAATTGTACTAATATATGTATATATATATATATATTTAAAAAGTAATAAATAGTAGTATTTATATACCATCCTCATTTTATTTGGTAGATGCATTTAGTGTCTAATTCCCCATCCTCAATTGGTTAATGCATTTTTTTCCAACCCAACAATAATAGCTGCTCAAATTTTCTTCATAATTACTAATGAAAGTATAGTGTAAATATTAAGATTCTTTTTCTAGTTATTCAGAATGATTTTTAACGAATAACAATACAATAGCCTCTTAAAATTATGGGCCTTTCGACCAGGGCTGGAAGGCATATTGAGAAAGAGGTAAATAGTTTTTGTGATAAACTTTTCTCATACACCATTATAAAACAGTGCATTTCCTTAATTACCCTTCCCACTTTCACTTCTAATTTTCAAAAACATTTTAGGCTCTTCCCTTCCCGCACCATTTGCTCTGTTCGCGCACCCGCACCATTTGTTGGTCTCTCCCTACGTCGCCATTGCTGCAAGTGTTGATACCAGCTGCATTGGAAGTGTTGAACAACTGGTGGTGACCGTTGATACATCGTCTTCTCCGTTTGGTGGGCTCGACATTGTGAGGTAAGTCCGTCGGGTTTTAATGGGTGCATTTGTGTAAGGAGGCTTTTGTGCATGTCGTGTGGGTGTGTGGTGGGTTGTTGGTGCTTAATGGCTGTCCTTGGTGGTATGTGGTGGTCGGCAATGGCGGAACGAAGGCTTGAATGACTGGAAGGTGGATACGGATCCGACAATCCGCAGGACACGCACGGATTAGGGAATCCGTAGAGGCATCACGAATTAGTTAATCTGTATGGGGTTTACGGATTACACAATCCGTAAACCTCATACGGATTGACTAATCCGTGATGCCTCTACGGATTCCCTAATCCGTGGGTGTCTTGCGGATTGCCGGATCCGTACCCCCTTCTGGATTGTGTAATCCGTGCCATTCCTACGGATCTATCAATCCGTACAGTGCCTATTTGCTAAAAAAAAGGGTTTTTCAGAAGAAAAAAAATGAAAAATAATTAAGGAAAAACAACCAATATATGTGCTTGTTAGTGAAAATAGTTAATTTTCATGTGTACATATGATTAGAAATGTGCTCATACGATAATGTAATTGCAAGGCTGAAACTTTGAAAGCTGTTATGAGAACTTGTTATTGCAGCTAGCTGACTTTGATCGCTCTTTTGAAAACTTTGATGCTCTTAGCACAGTTACTTGTGGTCTCCATTGTTTACACAATTTTCTTCAAATTTTTTCAATATGATCATAGTTTTGTTAATATTTACCAAGACATCTAAGTTCATTTAGTATGGTTTGAAAGCATGTGAACATGCTTTGTATGTCTACATTTTCATCGAAATAGTTGTTTGATTGAATATAAGAAGTAAATTTGGAAAGTAAAGGATGAAGCTTTCCAAGTTATGTAGATTTGAGTGTCGAACACTTTTTGATAGAGTGTTGACACCTGTATGATATGAACGGATTGTTATGTCTGAAATACACTATGCGGATGTAGATTATGGCTAGGACGAGAGGAGGAGTGCGTCGGCCTGTTGGTCGAGTTCCTGATGATTCCGAGATTACACATGGCAGAGGTCATGAGCATCATGCCCCGGAGCGGCGTAGGCCCATTGCATCAGCACGTCGTCGTAGGGCAGGTGTTGCCATTGATGATGTTCCTGCCGTGCAGGAACCAGATGTGGAGACTGCTGATCCGGTCACCGAGGATATGGACCCAGTGTATGAATCTTTCCCTAGAGGGCCGAAAGATTCATCCGTGCTAACTGGGTTTCGCGATCATGTGGCTCTACGCGTGTGGGCCGGAGAGGTATTCACATGTTGAATTACATAGTCAAATGTCATCATACATTTGGTTATCCATTAATGTTTTACCTTAATTAATATGTTAAATGCAGGATCGTGCGAGTTGAAGCTTGCTTCCCATGGCCGTAAGGTCATTAAATTCGGGAAGCCTATAGCTGAGATAGAGGGCTTTGTGGCTGCCACTGGCTTTAGTCCATTGATTGGATGCTCAGTGGAGACAGGTGATAGGGGGTTGCTATCCGCATTTGTTGAGCGGTGGCACCCTGAGACATGTTCCTTTCACTTGCTCGTGGGCGAGATGACGTTGACCCTTGACGACGTGTCAGCACTGCTGCATCTCCCTGTTATGGGCACATTCGACTCGTTCGAGCAGCTGGAGGTCGGCGAGGCGATGACATTGTTGGTGGAGCTACTTGATGTCACTGTGGACGAGGCTGCAACAGAGACATCCCAGTGTCATGGGCCTTATGTTAGACTATCATGGCTCCGGGACATATATTAGGCGAAGGTCGAGGCTCGACAGTGGATTTTGGCCGCCAGGGCATATCTACTTCACTTTGTCGACTGCACATTGTTCGCCAACAAGAGTGTCACACATATAGTTGTGGTATTCTTGGAGGCGTTTCGAGACTTCGACCGTTCTACGGGATTCGCGTGGGGTGCGGCTGCTCTGATCCACATGTATCAGAACTTGAGCTACGCATGTCAACATCACGGGAAGCATCTTGCAGGGTACATCACTCTTTTACAGGTAATGGTATCGTTTGATGTGTATAATTACAAAACCTTATTTTATATGTGTTTTGTTTACATTATTTGCTGATTTGCATGCTTTTAAATTTTTAGTGCTGGATATACGAGCATTTTACTACTATAGGAAATGTTCCTGCTGACCAGCAGTACGACGAGAGGCAGCCTCGATCCTGCAGATGGACGAGCGCGAAGGCCTTACCGGTGGCAACCTATCGTAGACGTATAGATAGGTTGACACCGTCTGATATTTGTTGGACACCGTACGTTGAGCATAGGCAGCACAGGGAGTTTCAGTCCATCAGTTTATTCTCCGGTTTCCTCAGATGGGGTCCTCACGTGACTAGGTATCTACCTGAGAGGGTGCTTAGGCAGTTTGGCCATGTTCAGCATATTCCACCCCAGCCTGTGGCAGATGTTCCTTCTTTCGTAGACATTGAAGACAGGTGGATTCACTTTGCAGAGCACATGATGGACACCGGAGACTTGGTTGATTATCCAGGTCACTGTGGTCCTGTATACCTGGGGTGGTTCTTCCGCATTTCCCATCCATTCATGACCCCATCTGGGTATGAGGAGGTGACTTCCCAGATTCCACCAGTGCCTCAGCGTGCACCGTCCCATACCCATTCCACCACAAAATGACTTGGCCAATGCATGATTATGATTACCACATATTACCTTCACCATCCACCCTTCACTTCGCGCGATTGGTTTAGCCCGCAGCTTAAAAGGACACTCGCATTTTCTACTACTTGTGGTTGCTGGTGTGAAACCTTTTTTCCATGTTCTATACTTTCCACTTCTTTCACAACCAATTAAGACAAATGACGTTCTTCCTATTTTTCCTGTCTTGGTGTCACTCCTCATGATAACCGCCACAAAACCATTCTCAAACGCCACAGTATGAGCCCACTTCAATACGGCATCACGCGATTCAAACACCTACACAAAAGAATAATTCATATTTAATGTCTCAAACATACTCATTTAACAACTTTAACTACATTCATATTCTTTATGTTTAAGCCATCAACATAATCACTTCATTTGTTTGGAACGCTACAGAACAATCAATAAAACAGTCATTGTCCTCAACGTCAGCAGGTTCTGGTCCAATGTCTTCATTCATGTAAATATGTTCATCCATTATACTCTCGTACATCCACTCATCGCTGTCCATTCTACCAAAACAAAAAACAATTGAACATACCTTGTAAAAACACATACATGCTAAATAATAACATTTACTAACATTATAATCCCACACAAAAATCATATTCATTAAACAATTAATACAAAAGCCTGTGAAAGGGTAAAATGACATAATGAATTATTTTTTATAATTAAAATGACCTTAGTTATATTTAAATTTATATTTTTCAATTTAAATTTCCATTTTTCAAAA
>PYAF01005186.1:24487-34856 GCA_007407185.1 Glycine tomentella
ATACCTTGTAAAAACACATACATGCTAAATAATAACATTTACTAACATTATAATCCCACACAAAAATCATATTCATTAAACAATTAATACAAAAGCCTGTGAAAGGGTAAAATGACATAATGAATTATTTTTTATAATTAAAATGACCTTAGTTATATTTAAATTTATATTTTTCAATTTAAATTTCCATTTTTCAAAATTTTTTTAAACTTATTTTCCTTTACGGATTGTCCAATCCTATAGGTCATACGGATTTCACAATCCGTAGGACCTATACGGATTGACCAATCCGTATAGACCGTACAGATTATGTAATCCGTAGGACCTATACGGATTGTCCAATCCATATGCGTCCTACAGATTACATAATCCGTACGCACATGCACCATACATCACAGATTCTTCAATCCGCCAAGCTCGCACGGATTATCGAATCAGTATGGAAAAAAAAACGAGTCACCTCAACGGAAACCTCCGCGCTTCCTCTCCGGCGACGCCAAACCTCCAACAACAGCTCGCAAACCTCCAGAAAGCTCACTAATGGTGATTCCAACCAATGCAAAGCTCAAAAATGGTGAAAACAAACAACCACACTCCATGATTTGAAGCTGCACGGCACGTTTATTTAACGTAACATTTATATATTATTTTCATTCGTTAAGGGCATTTTGGGAATTTTAAAAAAATAAAATGGTGTAGGAGAAAACATGATGGTGTATGAAGCACACCCCATAGTTTTTCTCTTTGTTTTGATCTTGCTTAGTTTGTTTTTGGAAGTCTGGGCCTTTTATTTTTCTGGGGTAGTTTTTATTTTTCCCTTGTTATCATATGATTTTTGATTTTGGTCTAATCAGTCTGGACTATGTTTTTGTATTATTACTACCTAGACGGGAAGGATTGTGTAAGGGACAAAGACCAACTACATGTATGTTACTATTATTATTATTATTTTGTTTTATTATTATTATATTGACTGTTCTTATGAGTGTATATATAAATTGATTGATGCTGTGGGTTGTATTTTTTTAATGTTTATTATTTTTTATGCAAATTATTTTGTTCCATTCTCAGTTTGAAGGTACTTGAACTCAAGAAGCTCAAAACTGGATTAGCTTTTGCTACGACTTTAAGGAAGGGGGAGTTAGGATAGTTAGAATATTAGTTAGTTATAGTGAGTTATTGACATAAATAAATAGTAGGACTGAAAGGGAGGGAAGTTATATTGCTGGTGCTGCAATATAACTTCATTAGTTTTCAAGTGCATGAAATTGTCAAGTTTGTTTACTTTATATATTCAAATTCAAAATGACATTTTTAAGATCTTGCTGGACTATTTTCTGATGTTATTTATGGATACATGCAATGGTGGAATGACTGGTTACATATCCTTGGTGGTGGAGAACCTTGCCCTCCTATCATTAGGTCTCCTGTTGCAAGCATGGAAGATATCATGGACGATCATGTTATGTAAGTCTGTCGATGCTGTGGCTATAATTTAATAAGAACATGATTTATGGTCATGGATCTGAAAGTTGCTTGTGATTTATCTTATTTCCTTTTTCATACCTTGTTGCTCAGATGTGCAATATATAGACTCCCAGATGCACATGTACACATTACCCGACCACCTCAAGGAGTTAAATTTCCAAAAAAGGTAGTAAATTAAGTAGTTGCTCCCTATTTTGAAATTTTCATTTGTTGTTTTATCATGCATAGGATGGGAATTAGATTATTCTTTGTTCCTTAATTTGGCCGTTGTTGACTATTGTTTTTATTTTTTTTCCTTGTTATTACATACCCGTTTTGTGGATTGTGCACAGGCAAACTTAGTGGAGTGGTTGATTGGATAAGTTGGTGACTCTACCAAAGAGGTTACAAAATCATTATACATTTGTTATTCAATTAAACAATAGTAGTTACAATATCATCATACCTTGTATATTGTACGGGATATGGCAGTATATATCTTGTTTTGTAGGCTTTTCTTTTTACCATTGTAATTAGCATCACAAAATGTTATAGATGTTATATTTTATCCTATTTATATTGTTGTTAGTGAAACTTTGAGATTAATCTTGTTAATAAAATGATATTTATTTTATATACTTTGTATGGTCCACTAAGATTGATCATATCACCATGGTTATTATTATGTATGCGTAAATTTTTTTTGGAAAAATAAATATTAAAAAAACGAAACTACGTCGATTCTTAACCAACCGTCTTAGAAAGCTACATTCTAAGACGGTTTTTACATAACAACCGTCTTAGAATGTCACTTTCTAAGACGGTTCTTTGTTAACAACTGTCTTAGAAAGTGACATTCTAAGACGGTTTTTGGTAACAACCGTCTTAGAAAGTAGCATTCTAAGACGGTTCTTGCTAAACAACCGTCTTAGAATATCATTTTCTAAGACGGTCGATAACCAACGTAAAAAATATAATTTATCAACGAAACCTACAACAACAATGATTATTGAACCGACGTAAAAAGGGATAAACAACTGACGTAAAAAGCGTATTTTGTAGTAGTGTCAATTACTTGACCTCATATACTTCATCAACTTGTCTAAATATTTGCTTATTTCTAGTTGTAACAATGACTCTACTTCCTTGTCCTAACAAATCATAATCGTTAATTAGATATTCTAATTGATATGAGGTAGCCACATCATCCAAAACAATGAGAACTTTTTTACATCCAAGCCTACGCATGACAAATTGGGGCACTAAGAAGGGTGCATCAAAACAATGATTTTCATTCTCTAACAACTCAGAAAAAAGTTTCTAATGTAGAGCTTCTAGTCCATGCCTTTTTGTATTTTCCCTTACATTTACAAGGAAGCAACCAGCCTCAAACTCATGAGACAGTTTGGCATAGAAAGTACTAGCAAGAGTAGTCTTTCTTATGCCACCCATGCCCCATATTCCGAGGGTTATAACTTCACTTGACCCAATCTTTAGTAATGATTCAACTTTTTCATAATTGTCCTCAATTCCAACCAGTCCTTTAAGTTGGTTTGGGTATCTAGGAGTCAATTTTCGTAAAACATCTCCAACAATGTCCTTAAGAAGTTCAGATTCAGTCCTAGAATAAGAATAAAAAAATAAACGATTTGTTATACATCAATACAAATGATTTTATATAATCTACGCTCGATATGGAAGTGTAGTTAATGACGGATCCAAAACAATTCTTTAGTTGGACCAAAAATAATTGTCTATATAATATTTTCATAAATGAAATATATTATGAGTTTTTAAAAAATACATCTTCTTATAAAAAAATTAAAAGTATAAAATTAGTATTAATTTATTTATTTTATAACTTTTTATGTTCCTTTAAAAAATATCTTATAAAAACAATTCTTATATTTTTATAGGTGCAAAAAAAATATTATTTAATATACACAACATACATCCATCACTAGGTGTGGTGGAGAAAAAAGAAACGAAACATAATTGAGGAATGGAAATCCAATGACTCAGAGAAGATAATCAACGCCTTTGTTTTTTTTTTTTTTTTTTTCTACACAACGAACTTCTTAAGAAAGCTAACATGAAAGTTGTTACACAACAAAATATGCTCACATGCATGTAACATGATTAGAAGTTAGCAAGCACCCCATAGAAGACAATTAATGAAAAGGATAAAAGTTTCGAAATTTATAAGAGAAGTCAAGGTGTAATGGATATATCAATGTTTATTTCTTTAAAGAAAAAATAAATTTGCAATATTTTTCAAGAGTAAATTTCGTAGCAGAGGAGTAAACTGCAATAAATAACCATTGCTTGTCTGTACATATTACTTCAATGTGTATTATATACTATCAGATTATTGTTGTTCACGGACCGGGAAGAATTTTTCTAAGCCACTTAAAGGAATTTTTTGTTAGTGAGATCTCTTATGCATTTGTTAAGGATTTTTTTTTTTCAATTACACAACTATGATTAAAAAGTATAATGCTTTTAACTCTCACACAATTAGACACATTCAAGGACAAATAAACTTCACTTCAAAAGCAGCAGTTGCATGGACGACAACTATATCTGCCACTATTCACTTTTATATAATTTGATATTTTAATAATGTCATAAATTTTATCATCCTTATATTTCTGTTGGATTTATAATCAAATTTTGAACCTCGACTTAAAATAATATCCGAGTTGAACACAAGTGACACAATTTTTTGTCAAATTTTACTTATCTCCTGGTAGAATTCTGAATTAATCAGAGTCTTTTTCTCCTTATCAACGGAAAAGTTAAGATAAAAAAAAAAAGAATATGATATATTTTTTTTTCTTTCTTCCAGACTATTTAGTCACTCTCAATTCAGTTTACTTACCTATTTCTAGAGTCCCACCCAGCTAAATTGGCTACTTCAGTAATAGCAGCTTTCCATTTGTTGCACTTGGCTTCTCCTTCATGTTTTGAAAAGGCTTTCTCATAGCTTCTATTTTGCTTTCTCACATGGGAAGGATCTATGTTGTGAAACACTGGTATCACAATTTGTCCTTGCTTTTTCTTGCATTCTAGAATCTTGCTGCGTTCTTCCAAGCACCATTTTGAGGAAGCATAGTTCTCTGAGAGGATGACAATAGATACATGAGAATCTTCAATTGCTTTGATTAGTGCTGGTGAGATTTCATCTCCCTTTTCAAGTTGGTAATCTATGTAGGTTTCGACTTTCTTTTGCTTCAAAGCTTCATGAAGATGGCTTGTGAAGTTCATGCGTGTCTCCTCACCTCGAAAGCTTAGAAAAACATCATATTTTTTAGAAGACACCATAAGAGAAGAGCTAGAGGAAGAACAAACAACACTGATGATTTGTTGGTCAGCCATAGTGTACGGCACCTGCAATAACAGTACACGATGAAAAAAAAATTACATTTCAATGTGTTCTTGACATTTGTCGTAAATATTATTAGTTGGAATTTATAAATCTTTCTAATATGGGATCAAACAGTTTCAAACTTCAAAGTTCATATTGTTTCTCACTTAACAAAAGAACAAACATATGTTTGCCAAATTGCCAGTGTGATTTTGAGGTGTTTTCTAGTGTTCCTTGAAGATTTATTTTGCCTTTATTAATGGCTTGCGTTTGACATGGAAAAGCTAATATTAAACGATTAAATATAAAAAAGTCTAATAACATGAATAATCAATCTAAACTTCAAATTCAGATAAATATTTATTTGGCAAGAACATCTTTGACATATAACATACAGTTGACTATCTGGCATCTACCATTGCTTGAAAATTATGCAGTATTGTAGTATGTTCAAGAGATTGAAGCTGTTCAACAGACAGATTGTTTAGAAAATACTCTCAACTTTAAATACAAACAGGTATTGATTAGCAGAGAATTTAATATGGTTTGAGTTATTGACAGATGAATCTTTTTATGTTTCAGCTTCTTTATAGATCAAGTGGTGTTTGAATTTCATCTGTATAACTGAAAACAAAGAGTACTCCTCAAACAGAGAACACACTTAGAATTCACTCCAATTTATATACTGCTTATATTGACTAGGCTGGAAATAAAACCTAAAATGTGTTATAAGTTTTAACCAATGTGTGCTTGCTTTCCATCAACAACAAGAAATCAAATTGGCCACATGTCATTTCATCTACAATTATTTCTATTCAGAAGTAAAATTGAAAATGGAGAGAAAGACTTACCACAAACCCAATCCAACTTCTTGCAACCAAGACAAATACAAAGATTTTTTACTTCAACACGAGCTTCTCAGGTTCAGCAGAGAAAAACTAGACAACAATTTTACAGTGCACGGAAATATATGAGATCAAAACGTTTCCACTCTTTTTTAAGTGTGAAAGAAGAATTTGACACAAGATGTAAATATTAATATACTTCACATGCTTTCTTAGCAGGTTCCTAGTGGATCCCACATCCTCTGTGCAAAACGTGTCATGTCTGTTGACTTTTTCACATGCAGAGTATCACAGCGCCTCTAATAGAATTCTTGACCTTAAAAGTCCTTTTCATCATATTTATTATTATTGTTCAAGAGTTTTCCTTAGAAGTTGGTTCCTAATAAATTTCTATTTTTCTATTTTTTGGATGTATTTATTTAAATTATTTTTACTTAAAATAAATAATTTTGTATTTTTTTAAAAAGTAAATTTTATTTGATTATTAAAAAAACACTTTTTAAAAGTGTTTATTTTAAAGTTGTTTTTCTAATTATAAACAAACTCTTCCAATACTTTGGTGTTTCCTAATCTACGGGAGAGATTAAGGGTGAATCAGAAATAACTTAGAAAATATGTATTGTAGTAATAAGTGACAGGATAAAAAAGAAATTTCTAATTAGTTTGTAATTAGTGTAACTCTTCAGAGAGATTTAAAGGATAGCAAATCATAAGAGTTTAAGTAAACCAATATAAATATTGTGTTTTGAATTCATAATACTGATGTTTAACACATAGCAAGTCCTAGTTTATAATTGTTGTGCAAATTGATTTTCTATGAGCATGTTATGCTTATCATAATTGACTAATTGCTTAATACACGTGAAACTTCACATGTCTAAACCAACTCGAAATAAATTATTTTATGTGTTATTTTATAAATTATTTTAAATTGTTACTAACTAATATTTTTCTTATAAATTATAGGCTTAAATATGTGTTTGATTCCTGATATATATCTAACTTTTTATATATATTTGATCTTTGATAAATTTTTTCTTTGTATTTGTTTCTTGATATTTGAAATTTTTTGTTTTAAATCACTCTCGTCAGTTAAGTGATCACATCTCCATTAAATATCTGATAATGTGATTTGCGGTGACTCAAAAATCATCAATATTTGTTTTAAAATCAAATTTAAATTCCGAGGCGATTAAAAACCACCATAATCAATTAAACTCAACATCAAAAACACCTCTAACCCAAGTAAATTGGGGTCAGTGGTAGATGAACTCAATGATAGATCGGAAACAAGACAAAGAAAGAGCACAGGAGATGGCAAGAAAAATGGGAAATAAGCCAAAAGAAAAGAAGGGTGAAAGGAGAAGGAAAGAAGAGGAAGAGAACTAAAAAAGGAAACGACCAGAATATAGAACTACTAATGAGTTTAATCCTCCACCAAGCTTATAGTTTTTTTCCACGCTATCCTAAGACACGCATGCCGCCAATCTAACTACCTTTCCCCAGGTAAGTTTTGATCTACCTCTACCTCTCTTTATGTTGAGCTCTTGATAACAAACTCTTGTTCTTATGGGAGCATCCGATGGTCGTATCATAACGTGCTCAAACCACCTTAATATATGCCCCCTCATCTTTTCACTCACCAATACTAATGCTACCTTTCGTTGAATATCCTTATTTCTTATCTTATCCATCTTCGTATAACCACGCATCCACCTTAACATCCTCATTTCTGCTACCCTTATTTTATGTTTGTATTGCCTATGTGCTGGCCAGCATTCCACTCTATATAACATAGTCGATCTTATTACTGTTTTATAAAATTTTCCTTTTAGCTTAAGGGATATTTTGCACTCATACAAAAACCCAGATGCACTTCGTCGTTTCATCCACCTTGCTCTGATTCTATGATTTACATCATCATCAATCTCACCACCTTTTTGCAAAATTGATCTCAAGTATCTAAAACATCTTTCTTGGGTACCTCTTGACCAAGTAGATGCACAGTGTCTTGATCACCATCTCTTACCCGCGAAAACTCACACTTCATATACTCCGTCTTGCTTTAGCTTATCATGAATCTTTTAGACTCCAAAGTGTTTCTCCACTATTCCAGTTTCCTATTAACACCATCTTTGGTCTCATCAATAAGCACAATATTATCTACAAAAAGCATACATCACGACACTTCCTCTTGAATATCTTTGGTTAGTTTATATATCACTAAGGCAAAGAGATAAGGATTGAGATTCGAACCTTGTTGGACACCTACCGTGATAGGAAAATACTGTGATGTTCCATTACAAGCTTTCACACATGTGGTAGCCCCATCATACATATCCTTGATTGCATTAACATACTTTAATGATATTTTTTTCTTCTCAAGAGTCCACCATAAGACTTTTCTTGGGACCCTATCGTATGTTTTCTCAAGATCTATGAGCACCATATGTAAGTCTTTCTTCTTTCCCGATACCTTTCCATTAATTGTCGCATCAAGATCCATGGTACATCTTCCTAATATAAATCCAAATTGATTTACGGAAATCTTGGTCTCCCTCCATAGGCGATGTTCAATAACTCTCTCTAATTATTTCACAGTATGGCTCATGATCTTGATGCCTCTACAGTTAGAACAATTCTAAATCTTCCTTATTTTTGTAAATAGACATAAGCATATTTTTCGTACAAGCATCAAACATCTTTTTGTTTGAAAAATCTTATATATTAGCTAACAACATTTGATTAGCTAAATTTAATATTCCAAAGGTGAGCAAACAACATTGTTTTTTTATTGACAAAAGAGTTTGAAGCTTAGACTTCATGCAAACCAAGCTTTGTTCGTGATTGGGTTCAATATAGAAATCAAATAAATCAAACTATTTTTTTTTTTAGTTTGTTAGACAGTATTCTAAATTTCAAATCAGATTGATTTAAGATTACTAAACTAAAATATTTCTATGCTCTGAACTCAAACTATTTTGTGACTGAAATTGAACTGAATTATTTATGAAATATCTTTTAATTCACAAGAAAATAAAATGTGCAACATTATTATAAACTACCCAAACCCCCACTATTAGTGGATTATTTAGGAAACCCCTTTGCCATTATTGCCCCTAACACAATCACAGCTTCTAAAAACGCTACCACAAACCCTTTTGTACCGAACGCCGAAGAGTGTGTCTGATCGAGTCCATCACCAGCGACTCACTCTGTAGCACGTGCCTGACACCCACCTCAACAACGTCCTCAACCTTGTCATCCTCTCTTGGTTCCGTCGCTGCAGCCGCTGCACTGTTGCGCTCATCTACAGCATCACCGCGCGCATTGACGACTCCTCCAGGAAATCCCTCGAAATACCCGAACTTGACGTCGAAACCTTGGAGAGGAACTAAATGAGTATCTTGAACACCATTCATCAGATTCTGGGTCGTGCTCAAAATTCAAACTTGGTGGGTCCTAATTCTAATTCCTTTGTTGTGATTCTGATATGGACTTTGTGGGTGTTGTTTGGGTGGGTTAAGGTGGTGATGATGGTGTTGGCGTGGAAGGTGAATGGTGGGGTTGCGGCAGGGCGATGGTTCGTGTGGCCAGATTTGGTAGACAATGGTGGTGGCGCTCGCGATTATGATGGTCAAAGGCATTGCGGATCAGATCTGGTGGCTTATGGTTGTTTAGTGATGGTGGAGGGTCGACGCATGGGGAAGACGAGGAAGTCGACGTGTTTTTTTTCTAAAAATTTTGCACTTTTTTTTTTTTTTTAAATCAAACATCAAATACTAGCGATTTTTTGATCGATTACAAATCCCATTAACAAATATTTAATGTACACATTATTACTTAACTTATTATAGGAATCTAAAATAAAACTTTTGAAATATTAAGGAGCTATGCTAAGAAAAAATTAATCAAGGATCAAAGGCAAAACTTGAGTATAATATATATATATATATATATATATATATATATATATATATATATATAGGATCAAAAATATATTTTTAGCATAAATTATATATAAATATTTAGTTATATAATTAAAATTAATAAATAATAAATATATTTAAATATACTAATTATATTTTATAATTAAATTTATCATATATATATTCAAATATATAAATGGAAATTTAAATTTATAATGAATAATTTAAATTGTAATATGTAATTGTTTATCATCTTTTTGAAATATTTTTTGAAAACTATCAAAATTTAATTTAAAAGTAGAGATAAAAAATAATAAATTGTATAAATGAAAAAAAATTAAAAGAAATCTTTTGACGTGTTATAAAAATAGTGTATAAAATATACATTTAAAAAGAGAGGGGGGTATTATAAATATCTAATGAAGAGATTGAAAAATAGTGAAGAATACACATTCTCACTTTAAGTCCAAAATTAACATTCATAAAAAAAATGGAAAAAAATATGTTTTTATTTATTATTCTTTATAGAAAACTTGTTTTAGTTCCTTTTTACAAAATTCTCAAAAATGGTATTAATTTCTGTCTAGTATGATAAATAAAGTGTATTTATTTATTTATTTTAAATTGATTAAAATGATACTGAAAATTATTTTATTTTTAAAGAAATTATTAATATCTCTCTCTAAACACAATTTTTAATGACTCAATTTTTGTGTTCATTTTTATTGTTATTCTTTTATAGTTGTTCCATATTTATTTTT
>PYAF01005186.1:34956-48175 GCA_007407185.1 Glycine tomentella
TATTTATTTATTTATTTTTAAATTGATTAAAATGATATGAAAAGTTATTTTATTTTTTAAAAGAAATTATTAATATATCTTTCTAAACAAAACACATCTAATCAATTTTTAATGACTAAATTTTTGTCTTTGTTTCCATTGTTATTCTTCTCCGTATTTATTTTTGCTTCTGCTTCTTATTTTGTTTTTTTTTCTCTTAAAAGGTGCTTTCATGAATTTATACGATAATTAGACAATATAATTTATATTTTTCATATAAAAAATGACGTCAACATTATTACCATATGTGAATATGTGAAAAAAGACTAAAAATAAGATTTTTTTTAAAAACAATCTAAGAACTAAATTAAATAATATGAAAGTATGAAAACTAAAAACAAGATTTCATAACTAAAAATATATTTTTTTTCTTAAAAAGATTAATTAATAAAAAATGTCATGTAAGTTAAACAAGTGTAGTTACATACAGGCAAAAAAGCTTTACCCAAACGCCCGTTCCTAACCTCTTCATCACACTGTGGACTGTTTGTTGCATTTGAATTTGCATGAGCTGCCATTTTCCATTTCCAGAACCCTTTTTTCTGAATTTTTGTGTTCCTTTTCTCTCTCTTTCTCTTGATCACCACGCTCTCTGAAAAACCATGGTGGGTTTTCTCTTTCTGAAGGGGAAAACAAACAAACGTGAATGCAATTGAACCATCATCATAATCTTTGTTACCATTCATTTCTGTTATTGTTGTTTTTGCATTGCAATTGTTTCATGAGATGTGCTAATCAATTTGCCTCACGTTCGTGCATTTGTTGTTTGATCAGAATATAATCGCGGGAGCTTTCAAGCCTCCATGCAAGATCTCAATCTGTCTTGCTGAAGGAAGTAGTCGCAAGCAGGTGTGTTGTTGCGTTGTGCTGCAATTTTCGTTGATGAATATAGTGATGTCAGTAAGGGTTCATGTTCTAGTGTATTAATGGGAAAGTTGGACCTTTGTTTGTGTATGTATCTCAAATAAGAAGTTTTTCATAAAGGGAGCTCCGTGTGCCTCTTTTCATCACAGAGGGGTTTCAGAGTCAGAGTACTGTATGTACCTGTTAAACATCTCACTTATTGCTGTCATAAATGGTTTGCAACATCAATTGTGGATGCAATTGTCAAGATTTTTGGGTACCAGTAACCGCAATGCGACCACAATGGTGGCCACATTATCTGCATTTGTTTGTGTTGAGAATCAGGAGTTTAATGTATAGTGATGTGATAGGATATGATATCTGATTTAGAGAAAACTAAATATCCTCTAATTATATGTAATCAATACTACCTGTCTATATAAACAAGTATCCACTGTGTACTCTGACACAGTTTACACACAAATATCCCTCTATATTTTCTCTTATTTTACAGTTTGCAATTTTCCACAATATCAAGCTTTGCAACTAAATCACAACCGCAACTGCAAGTTAAAACTTTGGACTGACAGGATATCTAAATGGTTTCAATATTAGAATCCAAGTGGGTTTCTATTTTCTATGTTTGGTCCTAATCTGGCCTGCATATGACATGAAATTATAAAGTAATGTCATATACTGTAATGGCTCAGTGATCTGATTGGCATGGTAATTTGTGATAAATGGTATAATTTTATGTAACAGAAAGTGGCTAGTCCATGACTTGGTCTTTATATACCAATGTTCAATTTCTGAATTTTTATTTGAGATTTGGGATGTCTGGATAGGTATTGTGCTTTCTTTCTCATTGTAACATGCTAATCCCTCTTAGTATATCATTGCTACGGGAAATCGTACTTTTGTTTATTTAGTAACATTCCTTATTATTGTTACCAATATTATCACTATAGCACTAAGTAAGATTAGGATTTAGCTTGCAGGATCCTGGGAAAGGATATTTCATTCATTTTTCAAAAGCTTTTACAAGGCCACTTTTTTTTTTTTTTATTGGCAAATGTTAGTTTTACAAGGCCACCTTGATTTATACTTTTGAACCTTCTCTTGTTTGCTAGGTTCGCATAAAGAAGGAAAATGGTCAAATGGTCATGGTTCCTCTCTATCAAAGTCAGGAGAATATAGTTGGGGAGGTACACTGCATGGCATCACCAAGTGTCGTGTTTTACTTTTGATGTGGGGATTAGTTCTTAGTAGATTGGAATTTAATTGTTGACAATTTGGGACCAGGTTATTATTGAACCTTCAAATGGGAAGAAGGTCGAACATAATGGTGTAAAAATCGAGCTTCTTGGTCACATAGGTGTGATTCCTTTGGGTTTTTCTTTTTGGTACAAATGTAGGACTGTTTTTTGTAAATGCAATAGCCATTGTCACTGATGGGCTGATGGCAGTACCCTTAATTGCATCTTATTTGTAATTATGTGTTTTTGTGTTTGTCTATAACTTCAAATGAAAAGTAAAGTGTTTAGCTTGGATCAATACAACAATTATATCTATATTCTTTTTATTTATTTATTATTTTGTTTGTTTATCATGATCTGAACTTGTGGTTGAATGTATATATATCATATTCAAGATACCTAGCAAAAAGGAAGCTGGATTAGAATCCTTCTATGATCCTTTGCTCCTTACTATAGACTCTGGATACAGAGCAGAGCCCTCTAAATGCCATCATGAAAATAGTTTTTGTATTCATGTTATTTTATATGTTGTCCCCATGGATATTGTTGGTATATGGTGTGTACAATGACTTCAGTGGGGGCATTGTTTTTTAGTCTTGTGTGTGTATATAATGAATGATGCTCTCATTTCCTTGCTTGCAGAGTTGCATTTTGATAGAGGCAACTTCTATGACTTTACGTCTCTTGGTAAGTTCAAGCCTATAAAACTGAGATCTTTCCTTTTTGTGTCTTTTCATTTCTACTCTTTTAATATTCTCAGATGTTTTTTGTAGAGGCGTTTGAATAATTACACTTTTGCTTTTGCTTGTCATACTTATAATACACACTATACATCTAAATCATGTTTGTATTTAGAAGCTCGAATATGTAATCTGTTTTGTTCTTTTTTTTACCCTCCAAAGTGTCATGCTCTCTGTGGGGAGCATCACGATGCTTTTGATGTAATATTGGACTATTGGTTAGAGTTTATATGATAATTCTCCATAGTTTTTAACTCTCTGTAACTTATGTGCAGTACGTGAACTTGATGTTCCCGGCAATTTATATGAAAGGAAAACATACCCGTTCGAATTCTCCACTGTTGAAATGCCATATGAATCATACAATGGAATCAATGTTAGGCTAAGGTATGATAATTATTTTATTTCTATGGTAACCGTGAATTTTTCATTTCTCTGTTTTTTCTTTACTTTTCTTCAATAAATTTGTTATGGAATAATTAGATTCTCCAATGTTAATTTTTAAAAGACAAGCAGCTAATGGTTGATGGTTATTGAAGTTCAACTGTAAATTAATATATTCTCGTTCGAAAGCAAAACAGAGAATTTGGTTGGGTGGTAAAGGTTGGCTATTATATTGCTGTTATGGGAAGGGTCAAGAGTCAAGACCACTTGATCAACTTAAGAGTCAAATGCCATATGAAAGAAATATTTCACCTATAAGCATAAGCTGCGAAGATAGTGCTGAGGAGTTACATTCATGACTCTAGCATTGTATTAACTTTTAAGCTATATATCTAACTGGTAACCTTAGTGGGAAAAAATGAAAATATTATTTTTCCTACATTATTTAAACAGGAAGGAAATCAAATTTTCCTGCATAATGTCGAAGAATCACAAGATTGTTTTGGTATTAGTTCAACTGATTATATCAAATTTGTCCTAAATCATTGTCATGCTTATCAGTATTGTTGCTTTGAAATCAGGCTACATATACAATTTAACCCTATAATTGCATTCTAGAATGGTGAAATAATAATAAATAAGAAGCAAACATTGGATAGCTGTAGAAATCTATTTTGCTCAGTGGACAGAAGACTGCAAAGTTTACTTTGTCTCTTGGTTGGCTTATTCGTAAAATCAGTGACTTATCGTGCTAACCTTTCACTTTTGCTTCTAGTTCCTCTCCTTATAACTGCTATCGTATCGGTCATTTCTGGCCTCCACGCCTTCTCCTTGAAATATGAATACACACCATAGTGGTTTAGTTTACTTTTGGACTATTGGGTGGTTCTCTGACCCATTAATTCACAGTTACCATCAGACTATATCAATGATTTATTGTTCAGCCAAAAAAGTAATTAAAGGTGGAAAGGGATGAACATAATGACTTAACTGAATGCATTAAATCCTTTTTTGGCAATCATGCAGGTACATTTTGAAAGTGACAATTAGTCGAAATTATGTCAACAACATTGTGGAATACATGGATTTTGTAGTGAGTTGATTTTCTACTATATCATCATGACTTTCAAAGCTTGTCTGGTATATGTTCCCCATTGTTTTGATTATCAAACAGATTTTTGGTGGTTTAAGTTGTTCTTGACTGCATGTTTGAATCATATGAAAGCATACAATAAATGACCTATATGACTGTCTGTACTTCTGTTTTTGTAACTTAGGTCCTCAAATTTCTCATAGTACATCAAATGCATTCTAGTACTACTAATTGAATTAGTTTTAACTTTTTAAGACATGGATGCAGGCGCTATGTGAAAATTCTTGAATCCAAATTTATTGTTGACCCAAGCTTTAGATAGTTTTTTTAATAAAAGAATTTTATTGAGACGATGGGAAATGATTAGAAAATATAAGGAATGATAAGGAAACCTCCAACCTCCTCCTTAATAAAAATTCAAAACAGAAAACATATCTGCTATTGAGACCTCATTAAAAAGGCCATGTGCTTTGCATCAAATAGAAGCCAAACATCTAATCTTATCCAAAATAAATGGTGTAGAATTAAATCATTGTTGACAATATAGAGTTATGCTCCAACTAAATGCACTATGTTTGTTAATTGCTTTTTCCTCTTAAATTATGACCATGTCACTTATCTGATTATACTTCTATTTCCTCAACTTTTGAATCTCGGTTCTTTCTGTAATATCAAAATATTTGTGATAGGTGCTGCAATGTCTTCATTTTGTGGTCCTTATATGCAGATAATTATGGTGACCTATACAAAAACCTTATTTTTTTACTACAATCTCTTTTCAGGTACGCAATTATGCTCCAGCTCCACCAATTAATAACAGCATTAAGGTGAGGACTGCACGGTGGTTATCAGTAGATGTGTATTTCTAATTGCCAATTGCCTCTCATTAATTTGATAATTCAACCTATATATCTCAAATAGAGAATGTACTGGAAAGTTTTGTCCACACTCCACTTTCTGCATCTAGTTGAAGCTTCATGCTTGATCACGTTAAACTTGTATTTTTCCATTCATGCTATAAAATATAAATTCCTTACTCTGATGCTATTGTGTTTGTTAAAAAAAAATAAAAATGCTTGGATCAGTTTCTATTTTGAGTCATCTCCTTTGCAACTGGAGTGATTGAGGGAGTTGGTTTTAGTTACAAGTAATGTGGTTGTTAATCTAATGGTATACTCTGATGAGAATTGATATTACTTAATATCAGGTTAACTTTTTGTTAACTTTATGCATCATGCAGATGGAAGTAGGAATTGAAGAATGCTTACACATAGAGTTTGAATACGGCAAAAGCAAGTGAGTCTTAAATAGCTCATGAAGTCATGATTAGATAAACATCTTTAATGCTCTTAAAAAAATTAAAGGAAACTTGCTTGTGGTAATTAAAAAATTAACAGGTATCATCTGAAGGATGTCATCGTTGGCAAAATATATTTTCTTCTGGTGAGAATCAAAATAAAAACCATGGAACTCGAAGTCAGGCGCCGAGAGTCAACTGGATCTGGGACCAACACATATGTTGAGACAGAGACCCTTTCAAAGTTTGAGTTGATGGATGGTGTTCCAGTCCGAGGTTTGCGGTCTTTATAGTTTACTTCACTTTTTATTTTGAAAAATGATTTTCTACTTTATAATATGCATGATGTTTGTCTTGTAGTGATTAGTGAAATGACATCCCTATTTTAATCCCATGTTAACAGATATGTTGAGTTTCATTATGCAGTGGATGTTGGAACCTAGCTCTTCTAAAAAAATTGATGCTACAAACATTAACTAAGATTAGCATTAGAGGAAGTACAAAAGCCTACTAAGTATTATCAAATAGTATTAAAAGAGGAAAACAGGAAAAGGAAAAGAAAATAGGATCAGTTAACATAGATCTTGAGATCTATATTTCTGTTTTATTTTCTCTCCCTACATGGCTGTCTCCTACATTTTATTTTTCACTTTTACAATTTCTAGGGCACAATAGAGATTATTGTGTTTAGTGCATACATTATTGTTTTGCCTGGTCTAATGGAATCCTTTGTTAAATTGTCTTATACTTTTAATTAGTTGAAAAATTAATTGGAATACTAGACTTGTGAGGTAAGTTTATTCAGGAAACAAAGTGGCACTGGATGTTGGGGACAAATCCAAGAACGAACCTCCTTTTTTAGCCAGGAGGGAGTGGGGAAACAAAATGAAATAACTAACTCAAAACACAAATGCATAATGCAATAATTAAATGAACAAATATCACATTTGTTGAGAGTGGGTATGACCAATCCTGGTGTCAGATTTTTAGTTACAAAATATGCCTCAAACTTTTGACAAATACTCTTTCAATACAAGAAGAAACCATTTTTAATCATACTTGTTATTGTAGATGAGTTTTTTTATCGGTAAATGTTAGCGGTTAGTTTTTTATTAGTAAGAAAGATTTGAAGCTGTGACCTCCCCCGGCCCTCTCTCCCTTCACCACTAAGCCAACCTTATAACTCCTATAAATGATATTTTTAATGGTTGTAATTGAACAACACACTAGCATAAGGCTAAATGCTTTCAAATTATAACCAGCTTTTTGCATTAGTATTTCAATTCAGGTTATTGTAGTTTGTCAAATTTGAAATTTGCATTAGTATTTCTGTGTTCTGATCTAAAAAGGAATGCTTGTACAGGCTGATTTACTTTGTAATTATAAATAGATTTTATTCCTTTTTCTGGCTAAAATCAATACATAATTGCATGAGTGTTGCTGATATTGACTTTTCAGGAGAATCAATTCCTGTGAGATTGTTCCTCAGTCCATATGAGTTGACCCCCACATACCACAACATCAACAACAAGTTCAGTGTGAAGTACTTTCTAAATCTTGTTCTTGTGGATGAAGAGGACAGACGGTACTTCAAGCAGCAAGAAATCACAGTATATCGGCTAAGTGAAAACTCCTGAATCTTAGTCCAGGGATTATTAGGAATTTTTCTGTTTTTGTCACCACTTGTAAGTGGAAAGTTTTCTAATAATTTCACTGTAGTTATTAGAAAGAGGGTAATAGCTCTTTGATCTTAATTCAGAAAAAGAAAGAAAAAGAAAGTGGGTAATAGGAGTATTATTCTATTCTTTTTGTTTATTTTTCCTTCACGGACGGGTATGTAACAAACCATTTCCTAATTTTTAACATCCAACTTGGCTTATTTTACACTACAAATGAATTCTAGTAAGACATGTACATGGAAACAGGGCATGTTTCGATTTAAGCTTCTCTAGAAGCATTTTTAGAGGAAGAAACTAAGAAAAAAAAATGAAATGAACTTCTCCAGCTAAAACGAATTTTCCATTTGTTCACCATCTACATCTTTTAGAGAAGTTATATTTGTGAACTTCTAGAATTAGCTAATGCAGAACTTATTTTTGTTTTTGGAAAAATTCATCTCATTTTTTCCTTCGTATTTTATTCTTTTAGAAGTGTTTCTAAATAAACTTACCCAAACAGACCCGCAATGTTTGATCTTACTTTTTGGGGGCTTTCTTATAAATAAATAAATAAAAAGTTGATAAAAAAAATATTTTCTAAAACATTAAAAAATTTATTGATTAAACAAATTATTAAGATCGAGTTAATGGTAATTTAATTTTTATGTAAAACAATTTTAAGATGAGCAAATTGAAAGCTTTTAGCAAGAATGTATTGGCATGTTAAAATTTAATATTTTTCATATAAAATAATAAATAATATAAGAATTAAAAAGAATAAGAGAGTATTAAATAATTGAATATAAATCCAAAATATAAATTTTAAAATAATTTTATGGATGAATTGAATGATTTATTTATTAAAGGAGTATTGAATTTATTTAACTCAAATGATCAACTTGCAGACATTAATCACATTATGGGTTTGTTTTGATACAAGCCACAATTGCTTTTGAGAATTTTTCTATTCGAAATATAAAGTTTTTTCCGTAAAAAAACTCTCAAAAGTACTTTTAACTTTGTATCCAAACAAGTTCTATGACAATCTCTAAAGACACTTGTGCTGCTGAGTGCTTTTCCACTCAAGCATACACCACAATCCAGTCTTCAACTATTAGCAATTACAAAAATTGCAAAACTTTTAAACGGTACATGAATAAAATGATGAATTAAGCTATTCAACAAAAAACAATGTTCTTAAATGTTACAAATACACCCTATTTTAAACCCTCACAACACTTTTCTATATACATTACATGATCTTTTATCAGCTGAATGGGCAGTACTATTTTTATCTTATGTTGTATTATGCTATTTTGTTGTCCATAATTGTATTATACTCTAGTGTAGCGTGGTTAAGATGATTTTTTTTTTTTAAATGTAATATTACAAAAAAAGAGACCATATGAGAAAAGATAGAGCCAAAATTCAACATGTTTCTAGATTCCTATGCCAATTAACAAAAAGACATTTGGATACTCGGGACCAGTTGCATGGATACCAAATGGCCATTCATCTCAGATTTTAATTTTGAAGATAACAAACAACCCACAATTGAAACCTCTCCAATGAAACACCAGAAAATAATGTAAGCATGTACCCTCACTCTCTTATGTCTGGCGAAAAAGTTTTTATCCAAGAATGAATTTACAACCATCATACCATGTGATGGCCTTCGAGTTTCAAAGACAACAATTTCCATTAGTTGTTTGTTTTGCAATGATAATTAGCAAAAGTCAGGGTCATTTTAGCTGAAGTGTGACTGACAATCATTAAGAATCACCTCCATTCTACACAAACGATAGCAATTTCTGCAAAATAAGGATGTGCACATAGCAATCATATGCCCCAATCAATAACATCTCTGCACCTCATTGTAAACAAATTTCTATCACAGTAGAATGTAAAAGCCATTAGTACTGCCACTCCTTAGAGACAACCAAAAAACAGTCACAGTAATATTTACTCCTTCAATGTTGTGGTTGGTGAAACACATAGGAAATAACCTAATTGCATTATATCCTACTAAAATTGGAGTGTTGACCTCACAATAACCTGCTGAGGGACTTGATAAGTAATTTCAAACTCTTTCTTGTAGCTTCATCGCCAGTGAAACCCAAAATATCTGAGCTAACATTCTGCAATGATGTAACAAAAAGTGATCAATGAAGTAACAAAATTTTGATATTAGTTATACTTAAAGGCCATTTAAAAATTAGGGTCCTACCTCAATGTTCTTCAGGGTAAAAATAAGAGTGTATATGGACTTTTGGAGCAGTTCAGTGTTCTCAGGGGTCATAATGGATGAGTGTACCCTTCTGCAAAAGCGTTGAACAATTTCGATTAATTAGAATACAACAAAAGATTTAAACCAACTATTATACTTAAAGAATGTTCTGAGTGTAAAATAAAAATTAAATAATCTTATTATATCAGTTCAATTATAGTAAGCATAAGTGTCATGGATCTTCATGGTTAAGCAACGACACTAGAAAAATGACATTATCTTTAGAGAACTCTCAAACAGTATCCATTTCATACTTATGAACAAAGAATATAAAATAAAATAATAACACTTATTTTTTAAGTTGATTCTGAAAAACGCACATATCATTTTACCATTTGTTATTTCCTAGAAGAGAAAAGAAAGAACCCACAGATAATGAAACTCATAATATTCTCTATAGTCTATATCCACTTTGCTCATCTTTCTCCAAATTCTTCTATCCTTAAAATTTCTCTTTGACAAAACATTTTTCATTTTTTTCTCCATTGCTTCCTTTCACGCATACACATATTGGTAAGAGAACTTTACATGCAATTTCAACATTTTAGGGATAAAGGTTAAAAATAGGACATGTTATGAGTTACAATCACATCATGTTCTCACCTTAACTTTACAATCTCCTCATGCAGGATCTATCCCAAGGTTATATGTTGGGTGGTGATGTATATGACTGTTGTAAAAGTCGCGAGTATAATTGCAGAACATTCTGAACTGCATGAGATTGCAAGTTTAATCTCATAAGCTACGATCCGTTTCGATCTTTTCGTATGGGTCATTGGGGTTCACTTTGGTTCGGGTTTCAGTTCAAGACCCCTTTTTTTATATGGATTCTCTTTACACACACAACTTTGTTGTCTGCTCGTCTAGACTCTCCATTCTTCACTTTGTGTGATTAGCAGGTTTCTTTTCTTGTTTGTATGATTAGCAAGTTTCTTTTCTTGTTTGTGTGATTCTCCCCAATTGCCCAGTTCTTCTTGCTGCATAAGAACAGAGCTTATGCCTCTGCTTTGTATATGGGTCACAACAACTTATGCCTCAGTTTTCCCCAGTTATGCAATGATAGGGACTGGACCAGGCAGAAAGAGAAGAAGGAATGAAAAGGGAATGAATCTTTATTACTTTCTTGGAGACTAGCTCCAGCTTGTGTACAATCTTGAGTGAATTCGAGGTTCACTCAGCCTCCAATATACTCTCAGCCTCTCAGCTACCTTCCCACACAGCCATCCCCTGTTATTTATAATATCTAACCCCTCTCCCAACTAACTAACAGCAACAGCATATTAACAGAATATTACTAACAGCAGTCCTATCTATTATTAACAGCAGTCCTAGATCCTATCAATACCCTCCCCTTCAAGATGGACCTTGTCCTCAAGGTCCAGGTGAAGAAAACTGCATGCATCTTCAGCCATGATCTCCTTCTACCTGCTGCCTTTCTTTCCCAAATTTCTGGTCTGCACAGTTGGATTTCTGACCTTGATAGTCATGGTTATAGCTTCTGCCCAGGCTTCCCATAACTCTGTTTTTCTCTTCCACTTGCCTTGCTTTATTCATGGCTTCCATCAAACTCCTGGGCTCATGCAATCTCACTTCAGTGCTAATTTCCTCCTTCAATCCTTTGAGGAAAATCTCCATTAAAAAAGACTCCTCTAACCCCTTCACTGTCCCTACACATTTCTCAAATTGGCTAATGAATTCCTGCACTGTTGTCTCTTGTTTTAAAGCTAATAGCAACTGAAATGGGCTCCCAAGATTAGCCCCTTGGAATCTGTGAGCTACAAAAATCTTGAACCCTTCCCAAGAATGGTTTGGATTCCAAGATTCCCACCATTGATACCAACCCAGTGCCTCTCCTTCCATTGCTATCATTATTGCCTCCAGTTTATCCTCCTCACGTACCGATTGCAGTTGGAAGTATCTTTCCATTTTGGAGAGCCAACCGAATGGGTCTTCTCCCCTAAAAAGGGGTAATTCAAGATCCCGCCATCGGCTACCTCTGATTCCGACATTTTCCAGTGATGCCGCCACTCTCTGCAACAGTGCCTCATTTGCCGGTAGTTCCGCACCCATCTCCCTTTCTTCTCCATTTTCTTGGTGCTTCCATGGTCGCATCTAGCTGCTGCAAAATCTTCTCTATCGCATCCAATCGGGTTTCCATCGTGACCCGATTGGCTTCCAACAACTGGCGATCAGCTTCCCGGGCTTCTCACGCCTCCTCCACCGCCCTCTCCAGTGCCTCCATGTGTGCCTTCATCTTGTTATTGTTCTTTGCTGCCATTATCGACCTCACAGCCCCAGGATGGAGCTCTGATACCAGTGATAGGCACTGGACCAGGCAGAAAGAGAAGAAGGAATGAAAAGGGAATGAATCTTTATTGCTTTCTTGGAGACTAGCTCCAGCTTGTGTACAATCTTGAGTTAATTCGAGGTTCACTCAGCCTCCAATATACTCTCAGCCTCTCAGCTACCTTCCCACACAGCCATCCCCTGTTATTTATAATATCTAACCCCTCTCCCAACTAACTAACAGCAACAGCATATTAACAGAATATTACTAACAGCTACTGAATATTACTAACAGCAGTCCTATCTATTATTAACAGCAGTCCTAGATCCTATCATGAAATTTGCCGGTTTTGTACTTGATTAACACATTAAAGTTTTTTTTTTTTACACGTAATACATTTTTTTCTTTAGACAAATAATAAATCTTTTTTTGTATACGACTATTTTCTTCTATTTAATTGACAGAGGCCTAAGAACATAGAACTTCTAAAATGTTGACACATAATAAAACTGTTTTATTGACATGCATTAAAGTTTTTTTATTTTGTTATCTTTTGCCTCTATTTTATATGCCTATAATACTATTTTATGAAATGTTTTCTTTTTATTTTATTGGTGAAATGTTGTTTTCTGAAATGTTGACACTTGATAAATCTTTTTTATTGACAATAGTGTGGTTAAATAGCGGACATGGTGCCACCATGGCAGAATGGCATGGTAAATTTTTTGCCAACTGCCATAGGCAATTTGTGAAGGGAGGCCTGCCATGGTGGTGCCACAAGGCACAATTGCATGTTTATATGGCAAATTTCTATCTTCCACCCATGTAATAAACTTAAGAATATGAATTTTCATTTACGATTAGTTCAATGTTGATGAATGAGAGGATATTTTCCTTGCCTGTGTCATTTTAATTATATGTACACCTTCATATATAATTGCATAATTTTGGAAGATCTTACGATCCTTGTTACAATTTTTTATTTACGATCTTTCATCTACCTTTCGATCCCGTGCAAGGTCTCAATTTTTACAACATTGTGTATATGTATGCATGCTAAATTAGAGTTGAACAAATGCCAGAGGTTTACAAACTAACCTCAAATCCTCAGTTGCTTGTGTAAGGCTTCGGGTTAAATTCTCAACTTCCTTCAACAGGCCACTATCACGGACTTCAGTCAACAAAGGTTGAACATCTTCAGCCATGGCTTTCATCTGTGACATCAATAAATCAAATGGAAAATACAGGTATGAGAATGCATGATAGAATGGTATGTTATAAAAGGAAACAATACACACACACAGACACACTAAAATATATAAAGGAAACAATATA
>PYAF01005186.1:48275-59086 GCA_007407185.1 Glycine tomentella
ATTCTCAACTTCCTTCAACAGGCCACTATCACGGACTTCAGTCAACAAAGGTTGAACATCTTCAGCCATGGCTTTCATCTGTGACATCAATAAATCAAATGGAAAATACAGGTATGAGAATGCATGATAGAATGGTATGTTATAAAAGGAAACAATACACACACACAGACACACTAAAATATATAAAGGAAACAATATATACACACACACAACAAAGAACTTGAAACCCATAAATATGATTTAGGTGCATTTAAGACACCAGAGTTCATAGATAATAGTATCACTTTGGTTATCATATACCAAATTGTATGACATTGATAGAAACTGGACCAGAAAGACGAAAGAGAGAATCTTTATTGAAAAAGATAGCAATTACAACGGCTACAATGTCAGTAGAGAAGAGAACATATAACTTTATTGATTTCTGGAGAATACTCCAGCTGATACAAGGTAAATTCGAGGTTCACCACCCTCCAATTCCTTTTCTCCCCCTTTCCCCAGCCACCCAACTGCTATTTATATCTAATTCTAACCCCCACAGTTAGTTATAACTACTAACAATCAGTTATAACTAATTGACTAACTATTATTTATTAATTGACCCTCCTATTATACACTTTTCCCCACCTCCAACTCCAATCAATACCCTCCCCTTCAAGATGGACATTGTCCCCAAGGTCCAGGTGAGAAAAAACAGCCTGTATTTTTTCAGTAAGGGTCTCCTTCATCTTCTTCTTCCATAATCATCAATTTGAACTATTTGTTTTTACACACATGCGTAGGATGATATTTCTCATCACATGTAAAACATTCTCCTTTCCTCATTTTCTCATTCACTTCTGCGGGTGACAAATTATGGAAGGTTCTTCTATCTTGCACCCCATTATCCGCTGCACTAACAGTTTGGACAGATTCACTGACCTTAGTATTAGCTGGCTGCCATTCTTTTCCAAATTTCTGATTTGAAAAGATGGGTTTCTGACCTTGATAGCCCTTGCTATAGCTTCTGCCCAGAATTCCCATAACTCTGTTTTTCTCTTCAACTTGTTGTGCTTTATTCATGGCTTCCATCAGGTTCTTGAGCTCATGCAATCTCACCTCAGTACCCATCTGCCCCTTCAGTCCCTTGAGAAATACCTCCATCAAGAAAGATTCTTCGAACCCCTTCACAGTCCCTACATGCTTCTCAAATAGCCCAATATAGCACTGCACTGTATCTTCCTGCTTTAGTGCTAATAATGCTTGGAATGGGCTTCCCAAATTCATCCCTTGGAACCTCTGTACTAATGCAGTCTTGAATCCTTCCCAAGAAAGGTGTGAACTCCAAGATTCCCACCATTGGAACCAGCCCAATGCCTCTCCCTCCATTGCTACCATTATTGCGTCTAGCTTGTCTTCCCCCCTTAAAGATTGTAGGCAGAAATACCTTTCAATTTTCAAAATCCAGCCCAAGGGATCGTCACCCAAGAATATGGGTATTTCGATATTCCTCCAGCGGGTTGCTCCAAGCACGTCGCGCTCCATGCTTCTTCTCGCCACGCCACCCATCGGAGCTGTCTCCTCCGCTGTCTGCTTTTCCCACGCTGCTGCAAGCTTCTGGAGCATAGCTTCAATCGAGCCCAGTCGCGAGTCGATCGCCTCCCTGTTCGACTCCATTACCTCGCAATTTTCCTCCACTGCCCTCTCTATCGCCTCCATCCTTCCCTCCATTTTATTGCTGGTTTTCGACCCCATTCACCTCCTCACAGCCCCAAGATCAGGGCTCTGATACTAGTGATAGAAATTGGACTAGAAAGATAGATGAAAGAGAGAATCTTTATTGAAAAAGATAGCAATTACAACAGCTACAATGTCAGCAGAGAAGAGAACACAAAACTTTCTTGATTTATTGAGAATACTCCAGCTGATACAAAGTGAATTCGAGGTTCACCACTCTCCTATTCCTTTTCTCCCCCTTTCCCCAGCCACCCAACTGCTATTTATATCTAATTCTAACCCCCACAGTTAGTTATAACTACTAACAATCAGTTACAAACAACTGACTAACTATTGTTCACTAATTGACCCTCCTATTATACACTTTTCCCCATCTCCTACTCCTATCAGACATATACTATTTAACTGCTAATGAAGCCAAAAGAAAATGAGTGCAAATTCATAATAAGTTCCTCAGAATCTGGATGAGGTCAGAAGATTTTATATGGAATATGTTTTTTTCTTTTGCTTACAATAACTTGATGCAATTGCTGCCAGCATGCTTTAGGAGAATGGCCTATATATTAAATAAGTTATTTATTTGAACATGGATATTAAGCTTGCAGATTACAATGACATATCTTTTAAAATCAAGTTCCATGAGCTAAATTCCTTCATTAACTGCTCTAAGGGTGCATTTGAAAGAGCTAATGGGGAGCCTATTTAACCTTTCAAAGATAGCTTAGGACTTCTATAAGCTCCTTTTAGGTTATTTCAATTGGTTTCTTGGTGTAGCTTATCGAAATAAGCTCTAATTTGCTCATAAGTTTTCATGATCAAATTTATGGCATGAGCCCTAATGTAATAAGAACTTATTGAATAAGTGCTTAAGTATGTTGTTTAACCAAATGCACCCAAATTAGTAAAATCTGACACTTATGCTGAAAAAGGGAATAGGTTATCATCAAAACAACATATTTATTAAGTGTTAGACAAAAAATATTTCTAAAAATCACATATGTAGCATTGAACTCCAAATTCAGCTACCAAATTATTATTGAAAAATCTTGCTCAAATTATAAATGAGATAACGCCAATCAAATTTAAACAGAATCTAAAAGAGCGGATTATAAAAGTAATTTCACCTGATTATTTGACTGATGAATGAAAAATATAGATTTAACATAATCAACAACATATATATATATATATATATATCTGTTAATCATGGAATATCTTTAATTTTTATTTTATGATTACATTCAATTTACATTTCTCATATTTAAACATTTTACTTGAATTTTAATGTTATTTTTTAATTATTATTTTATTATTAAATATTAATACTAAATATACAACTCCAAATTCAGCTATGCAACTTTTATCGAAAAATCTAATAAAAACCACATTTTATCGAGAAATCTTGTTGATACTTTAAATGAGATAGCGTAAATCAATTACTAGTTTATATAGAATCTACAAAGTCAAATTATAACAGTAGAATGTTTAAAATTATAAAAATCATGCATCAACATATTTTGAATGATCAACTCTTGTTTTCCTAAAGAAGTGTGTTGTCATGGAATCATGGAACATCCATCACCCATCCGTAAGTAACTTGAAAACTTACAGGATTTTTTAGTATTGAAAATTTATAGGATTTTACATATCTTTTATTGGAGCGGTAAAAAAAAAAAACCCTTATCTTTTATTGGATAAAGTAATAATTGAAAGATAGTTGAAATTATTATGAAAGATTAAATTGATTCATCCTTTAAAGAAGAAATATATAGATAAAATTAATTATCTTATCTTTCTATGTATCAATATCAAGCAGGTAAACAAACATGTCTCTCTCTCTCTATATATATATAAACTACTTCCTTCTCAAAAAATTGTTTTCCATAGCATATTGAGAAAGAATGGAACGACAACGCTACTCCTGTCGTGTGTCAAGGTTGAATGATGAACACAGCACCCTAATGGCTGGTGATATTTTCAAATTCAACATTAAAGTTTTGTATCACTCAATCAACACAGTTAGTGTAGAGCGACCATGCTTATTGTACTCCTCTTCTTCTAAATTCATACCATGCCATAAGTTGTTCCGAGAGGGCCAATATTTCTTTAGGACATTGTTGTTACACGTAGTCTTCTATATGGACTCTCCTTAGGAAATATTTGACAGGGCCATATCTACTGTTCAAGAACACTTCCAAGTTGATCCTCTTCCTTCTTCAGAATGTCAACACCAAGAGATTCCTTTAGAGTTGATCATTAAGCTCGATCTTTGATAATTGAATGGCTTAATTTTTGTCTGCATTAGATTCAGGAATTTCGATAGTTTGTAATTTGTGTGCTGAAATTCTTAGAAGTTTTAACTCCTACTTTTCTTTGAGTTGTATAAGGCCACTCTGAAATATAAACACATTCAAATTTGCTCACTTGTAAATTAGATGGCTTTGATCAACACTTTTTCCTTAAAGGGTTGTTGCCACATTAATTTTCTATGCTAGGTGTTTCCAAAACTTGGAGGCCATATCTTATAATAATAGAATGAAACTCAAGAATGTGTTACTACCTGATGATTTTTAATAGGAAATAAAATGTAGACCTCTAAGCTACTTTACTCTGTTCCTTGGTTTATTCCTTAATTTGCAGAAGATTCATTACGACCTGCTAGGCCACCCTGCATGCTTCGTGGCTTATATCTCATCAAAACTCAAAAAAAAAAATATTCTTGAAATTGCATTTGAAAACCGAAAATCAAAAACTCACAACTACCACCCCTGGTTCCGCCATTGGCACCACCACCATTGTCGTAACCAGCATTCTATCATCTCCATCGTTGTTGTCATCGCCTCTACCACTATTCTACCTCACCATCATTGTTGTCGCCACCACTACCATTTCACCATTGCAATCGCTACTACCACCGTCAGCACTGTTGCTATCACCACTACCGTTCCACTACTACTATCGCCACCACCACCACCATTCAGTTGCCTACATCATTGTTGTCGCCGCTGTCGCAACTATTCCACCTACCACCATCCATAATTTTAAAAACTGAACTGATAATTAACCAAGTCAAGTCATTGGATCACTGGGTCAATAGTCGAATTGATGAATTACTAATTGACCAGCATAACCCGACCTTTATTAAAAAAATCATACCCAAACTTAATTGACCCGCATGACCCAACACGTTTCCTCCTTTGGGTGTGACCCGATCCAGGTCATTCGTTCACTGGTTTAACGTGATCGAACCAACCCAATTGATCGGTCGATTTGGATTTTAAATCACTATCATCAGTATTCCACCACTTCTAAAGTCACCAACATCATTCTACCACCACTATTACCATTGTCGCCACCATTATTTTAGCCCCAACACCACCACCACCATCACTATCGTTACTGTCACCAAAGTCTTCACTCCCATTTTATTTATCTTCAATTGATAACATCTTTTTTAAAACTAAAAACAAAGAATAAACTGAAATTCAAAATAAAACTAATTTTGATTTTCAAAAGTTTCAAAACTAAAAACAAGAAAGCTTAAATAGAGAATTGCTTGAGATTGTTATCAATTACAAGACAATAAAATGTGACAAGTAAACAATATTACTAATAAAATGAATAACACTCGGGAAAATAATATACCATTACAAATTATTAAATACTACTATTAATTTAGGAGTCTTTTTAATCATTCATTCAAAGATATTATTAATTAATCAAACAATATAACATATTTTACAAGAATTAAATTATTGCCAAGTGTAAAGTATAGTTAACCAAAATTATGTTGTTTTCAGTGGTACTTTGATCATATTCTTTAAGTTTTTTAGCACAAGTTTTTTAGTAGAAAAACCGGTGTAACTTTAACAACTATTACACCATTTTAATAATTTAAAATAAAATATAATCTTTATTGATCAAACTATTGAATTATATCTACATATTAGTTTTGTCAAAATTAAACAACAAGAAGGTAATCAAATGATTCATATTTTAATATATTTTTATATACTTATACTATGTCGATTTTAATCTATATGAATGATGTATCAAATATTTTGGATTAATATAAATTTTTTCATGTGATTTATGTGAAATGAACTTTCAATCTAATAATGAGTTAAGAAAACATTATTTAGTTAAAGTTATAAAATGATGTAATAGTTGTCAAAGTTACACAGTGTAATTTGATTCCTCCTCATATATATATATATATATTACTAATTTTTCAAAAAAAAAATTAAGAATTTAATCATTGTTACATTTGTTATACACCAAGAAATAACATTTGGTGGTTGCATCAATTTTTCACTTTGTATCTTCCATGTCATCTTCAGTTGTCCAAACAACATCCTCCAAGCCAGTTGAAAGCTTGTTGTAGAACTGTATAGTGCCAAACAGACAAATTCATTTCAATTAGAATTAGAAGTAAAACAAAGGTGTTAAAAACCATATCAATCTGATGTTATTACACAAAGCTTGATGCTGTCGTTTGAACAACACTCAGGTTACATCATGTAGGAGATTACAAAAATTACTTGTAAATAGTATTTCACTTACTAAAATCATATATCAGAATTACTTTTTCTGAAGCAAGATTTAGTTAAAATCCATGCCACACAAACAGGTAGCATGCACTAGACTAGGTAGTCGTGCATTATTTCTTCTATCATTACTAAAATAATGAATGCTTATTTGTATGATGTCTAATGTTGATACAGGAATACCCTCCTCCCATCCAACCACTGACATATTTCAATGGATGATTGTGAAGCTGAAACTATTTTCTTGTACATCAGAAAACATAAGACACTTATAGAAATTTACAACAGAAGAATTCTATTTAAAATGTGGCAATCAGAGAGTACAGAAATCAATTCAATGAGAAATGAGAGACAAGGATACCTTAAGGAACTCTAATGTATCACCTTTTGCCTTATGCACCTTAACCACGTGAAGAGAAGGTGCCACTTGAAATATCTGTTTAAAATGTTAAGAGTACATCAATCTTCAATGTAATGAGAAATGAGGCTTTACACATCACTAAACAATAGCAATTATGTACCTCTGTGGCAACATTGAGGTTTCCCTTTCTTCCAGCTTTCACATTTTCAAGCTTCATCTGTGAGTGATTATTTATTAATTAAATAAATTAACATTAACTATGGAAATCTCCGAGTGCATGTTTTGTCAAAAAGAAAGAAAAAACACCGAGTGCATTTATATAATAAGTTCCACAAGCTTGGCTTACCTTGAAACTTTTCTTCTGCACATCAAAACCAAGAGGTTTTGCAGCTTCTTCAATCTTCTTGATTGTCTTATTGGCAGGGCATTTTGATGTGAACCTTATTTCCCTTTTAAATCCCTGTAACAAATAACTTTAGATTAACAATCCACACATTAACTTAAAGTAAGAAACCTCATAAAGTTAATGGTCATGTTTGGACCAACTTTTTTTTTTTTTTGCTTAGAAGTTACTCTAGAGTTAAAGCTGAATATAAGAGTTTTAAAGATATCTGTTTGGCAATTTTAGCTTAAAAACTACTTTTACACTAAAAGCTCTGTTTTATTGTCCTAATTAGTTCAGGATGAGAAGGAGCGCAAGGCTAGGATATGCAACTTATTTGAAACAGTTACTTCAGTTAGTTTTTTTCTTAAAAGCTACTTCTCCCCCTCGTCCCTTTTTTTAAACTTCAGCTCCTTAATTTTTTAAGAAATTTTCTCCAAACGTCTTTAAGGGGAAAAAATAACTAGGGGCCAAACACTACTAATCTTATAAATATGTTGAAATTTACATAACTTAGTAGGATTTCATGTTTTACTATATTTTATATTTTATATTAAGTCCTAAATAAAAGGTTAAATGTTTCACACTATATAAATGGATTTATGAATAATAAATGTCGTTGAAAAAGATAATTATCGAGGGTAATTGTGCGTAATGGCTGCACATTTGATCTCTTATTTATAGATTGATCACAGTTAATCAACGGAGTACTTAAGGGGGTAATTTTGAGTTAACAAGAAGTGAATTTGCATCCAAATAATCACTAGCTAACTTGTAGCCTGATCACCATTAAATCAACATAATTATTGTTGAAAAGATGATTTTACTATTATAATAAATAAAAACCTGAATATCCAATGAGACATGCCTGTTGGGCTACACTCATTTCCTTGATATCTGGAAATCCTTTCCACATCTTAACCAGATTCCTGGTGGATGAGAATTGGAGAGAAACACAATGGATGTTAAAGATTCATAATCATAATAAAAACAATCCTATCACATGAAGTTAAAAACCTGGTCTATGTCAAACAAGTTTTCAAGGTTCAGCCCTTTGGACAAGGATATCAATTCAAATGCGTTCATAGGTGTTGGTTGCTCTTCCTTCTCTCTTACATTGTGCACCTGCATTTTTGGGAAAAATCCTTAATATGAAACTACTACTATGTGTGCAATACTACAATCCTTACAGAAAACCAATACCAAAATCATATTTGGCCATCTTCAACATACTTTATAATCTTTAAAGACAGCTTCCACATCATCAACATTGGTCTCCTTCGTCTCCTCGAAAACTAGAGGTTTATAGTCTTTCTTAAACCATTCATCACACAAAATCTCTGGTACAGTGATACGCTACCATACAGTTATGGAAAATCACAAATGCAGAATAAAATTTAACTAGTAATGGAACAATAAAAATAACAATGAGTAGTTTGATTCTTAGTTATCAGCTTCTGTTAAATATTTGACTGGTTTATGTTACTAAAAGTAAAACTTGTGGAGATTCCAACAATTTAAACATAGTATATTGTGATCAAATGACACAGCTCAATACAGTTTAAAAAGTTACAAAATGTTACAAGCGAAATGGCTATTTTACTTTTGGAACAACCATGCAATTTTAGTTGTAACATAGTATAACTCTTCAAACTACCTGGAGCTGTATCTTTATACTAAGAGGGTTGATTTGTATCTTACAGTCATGGGGTTGGGATCCAAGATTTTAGTTATCAATTTCCTGGCACTAAAAGAAAGCCAAGGAGGGCAAGTAAATTCAGCAGCTGAAATCTGCAAACCAAGAAATGGAACTAATAAACAGAAACTACAGGGAAATAATAAAGTTATGCAACAAAAAAACAAAATAAAATGCTCACTTTTCTATACAGGTTCAAAAGATTAGTATCATCAAAAGGCAAGTAACCTGCAAGCAATGTAAAGAGGATCACGCCACATGACCACAAATCTGCAGCTGCCCCATCATATCCTCTGTCATCCAGGACCTAAGTAACATATGATTACAGGATTGACTTTAAATGTACGAAACTATGTATTTGCACATAATCACATGAAATGAACATGACATTTTTCTTCACCTCAGGAGCAATATAATTTGGAGTTCCACATGTTGTATGAAGCAGTCCATCATCCTGTATAAACAGCTAGTTTGTCATTCGTATTCAAATTCAAACATTTGGATATTCTGGGAAGGAAAAAATAGTTAGAAGGACAGGATCTGACACAATTTTGGTTTGCAGAAAACTGATGTGCTAGTCATTTGAAATTCAAATTTTCAAGACTAAGTTCTCATCTAATATAATTGAATAATTGTTTGGTTTTATGTGTAATGTGTCTATTACTTAATTATATTTTAGTCTTGCTCCCTAACATTCTGAAAGGCAAAAGAACCAAAATGGTGTTTTTTTTACAAAATATTTACCGATAAAGGGCTGTTTCAAAACTATTTACAAAACTGGGGCTGTGTAACATGCCTGAATTAGGCATGTTACAACACGCCCACGCCTAGATTGGGCGTGTTGTAACATGCCTAATTCAGGCATGTTACAGCTGCCCCATTTTTGCAAATAGGCCCCCCCCGCTCCCCAGTTGGTTTATATATTGGCTTCCAGTGTTCTCTGTCTCTGCTAAACTGCCATCATTCTGGTATTTTTTCGTTTTTTAAGAGATTTTTGAAGGTGTTTTGAGTGACGAGAAGCATGCGTTCAAGTTGTGATTCTGTTCGCGTTTGAGGGATTAGGGTTTGCTGGGCATGGTTAGGTTGTGTTTAGGGTATGGTCATGTGATGTTAGTTTGTGGTTAAGGGTTTAGGGTTTAGGGTGGCCATTTATGTTTATGACATTTATGTTTAGCATGCTCGGTCTAACTATTATTTAACGACGTTAACCCCGCAATGAGGGTTCTCTCACCTTGAGTATAGTTTATCCTTTGCAGTGGCTTTTTCTTTCGTGACTGTAGGCGGAATCCCTGGATCTAGTGACCAGTGAATCACTGATCAAAAAGAAGAAACTTTGAGATTTTGAATGATGGAAGGAAGCTGAGATACATGGTGTGTTAGAAAGCTTATGGGAACCACTGACCAACAAAAACAAATCGCCAAGCGTGTAAAGACAAAAAATAGCAGAACACGGACATATATACACTTTGCCTCACAAATTCTCAAAAGCCAAAGGTCAGAAGCATGATAGAGACAAGACAGTAGGAAACGTGTGAAGCATAAATGGTTGATTAATATTAATTTAGTCAAATTTTAAATCGTTTTTTTTAGAGATTTTTGAAGTTGTTTTGAGTTACGAGAAGCATGAGTTCAAGTGGTGATTCTGTTCGCGTTTGAGGGATTAGGGTTTGCTGGGCATGATTAGGTTGTGTTTAGGGTATGGTCATGTGACGATAGTTTGTGGTTAAGGGTTTAGGATTTGGTGGGCATGGTACGTGACGTTTGGGCTAGGGTTGGGTGTCATGGTCATGTGACGATGGTTTGCGACAAAGGGTTTAGGGTTTGGTGGGCATGGTATGTGACTTTTGGGCTAGGGTTAGGTTGGGGTTGATTTCATGGTTCTGGTTGCATGGTTTAGGGTTGGTGGGCGAGTTGAATGACGCCGAACTTGGGCGTCTTCTTCAATGACGCCGAACTTGGGCGTCCCCAGAAAAAATGAATCACTTAACGTTTATAAGTATCTATCTAAAAAGTAACTAAAAAGAAATCAACTTAAACCTTAACCCTAAAGACCATGTACGTACGCCTGCCGACACAACCCTAAACCACAGCCAAACCCTAAACCCCAAC
>PYAF01005186.1:63421-96587 GCA_007407185.1 Glycine tomentella
GCCTTTCTCCATTACACTTGACCCCCAACAGCTTCTCGGTTCGATGTACGTGATTAATGTAGTTCTTCCTTGAGACAGAATCAAGATTTAAAGAAACTTTTGACCAACCAGATATATTAAGGCTCATCTTCGCAGACTCTTCAAACATGAGCTTCAAGCTCTAAAGCAAAAGATTGAACTCACTAATCTGGATGGGTCTAGGGTTTAGGGTTTAGGGTTTGGTTGGGGTTTAGGGATTGGTTAGGGTTTAGGGTTTGGCTATGGTCTTGGGTTTAAGGTTTAGGGTTTAGGGTTTGGTTGGGTTTAGGGGTTGGGTATTCGGGTGAGGGGTTAGGGTTGTGTCGGCAAGCGTACATGGTGTTTGGGTTTAGGACGTCATTCAACACGCCTACCAACCCTAAACCATGCAACCAGAATCATGAAATCTAAGCCTAACCCAACCCTAACCCGAACGTCACGTACCATGCCCACCAAACCCTAAACCCTTAACCGCAAACCATTGTCACATACCATCCCTCAAATGCGAACAGAATCACCACTTGAACTCAGGCTTCTCGTCACTCAAAACAACTTCAAAAATCTCTGAAAAAAAACGAAAATACACTCGAATGGTAGGCAGTTTAGCAAAGACACAGAAGACTGCAAGGCAACATATGAGGGAAATGCTGACGGGGAGCCATATTTGCAAAAATGGGGCAGCTGTAACATGCCTGAATTAGGCATGTTACAACACGCCCAATCTAGGCGTGTTGTAACATGCCTAATTCAGGCATGTTACACAGCCCCAGTTTTGTAAATAGTTTTGAAACAGCCCCTTATCAGTAAATATTTTGTAAAAAAACACCATTTTGGATCTTTTGCCAGGAAAATTTAGTCCTTGCTTTACTAATGTGTACCAATGTCAGGGTCTAAATTAACTTACAACTGCCAAAGTTGGGCTAAATTTCGTTTTTTGTAACATCGAGCACTAAATTGATCAATAGTGTCAATTTTAGATTCTAAATTGATGTTTTACTGAAATTAAATTCAGAAGGAAATGAATCATTCTTACCCTAACTTGTTGGGAATGTGCACTCAATCCAAAATTAGAAATTTAAAGGTTCCCAGAAGCATCTAATAGCAAGTTCTCTAGCTGCAGAAAGTTTGTGAATAACAATGAAACTAAAGTAAGGTATTCTTTCTTCTTTAATCTAGAGCAAATAAAGTGTTGAGGCATCTGCATATTGTTAATAGGCTTAAAGGGCTTTACTTTCAGGTCTCTGTGGAAGACACCCCTGCTATGGCAATAATCAACATCATTAATAAGCTGCTGGAAATACTTACGTGCTTCCTTTTCACTCCTCCGTCCATTGTTTGCCTTCACAAGGAAAAAAAAAATTAAAACACTTAACAATACCTTTTCCTCTTCAACAAAGTTGTAACTTATGGACTAAGACACGATACAACCCTTTGAGCAGTGATACCAATGGGGGTGGAAGGGATCAACAAGCACCTTATTATGGTAGAAAACTACTATAGTATCATAAGCTAATAGAGTGGAAGAACAAAAAAATGTAACCCAATATGTCCTGACTTTTTCTTTTCCTGAACAAATTCTAGAACAAATTGAAAATGAATGGAAATCATAGCCAAAATAGGAAAAAAAGTCATTTACTAACAATTTTGTCATGGAGCTTGATATGCGTCTAGCATATAATGTTTTTTAAGCTAAAAAGAAGCAAAAATTGATTATAATGGAACCATATTCGATCTCAGTGTGGCTATTTTGATTGATTAGTTTCAAATTACAACTTATTTCATCTTGGTGCAAATTATAGCAGGAAAAACAATAGAAAAAGATGAAAGAAAGAATTCAACAAATCAAGGAGTTGAAGGTCCACGCCATCAGCGCGAAGGATGGCGCGCCAGCTGGTAAAACAACAATGAATCTCCTGGAAGATGGTGCTATCAGCGCCATATACGACGCCTCCAGCGTGAATAACCTTGAATGGATTATTTTTCTCTGCCAACTCACGCCGGCAGCATGAGTTTTGACGCTACCAGCACCAAAGGATCAGAATGTATTAAAATTCTCTGCCATCTCACGCCACCAGTGTGAGATGTGATGTTGTCAACGCCAACATGTGTTTCAAGCCACGCCATTAGCGCCAGGTCCACGTCGTCAGCGCCAGCGACACGTGACTTCAAATTATCACATTCTATTGTACGAGCTTGGGCGTTTTTGAGAGGATTAGATGACCTAATTATAAATATGGACTGAGAGGACATAAATGGGGGTTCCACAACAGTCAATACAGAGAATACATTGCATAATCAAAGGGAGAAGCTAGGTCAAGAGGGTTGGAGTAAAGATTGAAGGGTTCTTCTTCTTCTTCTTCTTCTTCTTCTTCTTCTTCTTTTACCTTTCTTTGTCTATGTACTTTGGATTGATATCTTTAAAGTCAACCATGAATAAGGTTAGCTAAGTTCTTCTTTGTAGTCAAGGCCATAGCCTAATGTGAACATCTTTGATAATGGATTGAATGCTATGATTCTTTTATGCTAAAGTATTTTGTTTTACCTTGTGTTGAATGAATTGTATATCTTTATTGAAATTGATCACTTTGATAAAGTTTTGAGAGTTAGGGTTCACAATAGGAATTTTGGGGCTTTGATTTTTGACAAAGGTAAAATAACAATTGGTATATTACCTAGGGATAGGGATGTATAATTACAGATGAATTGATGCGTCTAACTTAATGCTTAATCGAAGGCGAATCTCTAAGGAATTAGGGTTTTTACTTAGATTAAAGGGTTAAAGTTACTAAGGAATTAGTCTTTAACTAGGGTTTACGTCAAGAGGCATTATCTGAATAATTAGTATAATTGAATGTAGTAATCAATCTAATTAGATAAGGTGGGATCAAAACAGTGTGTGTGTCTTGGCTATAATTCATTCTCATAATTTTCCTAAAATCCAAACATTGTTATCATTGAATTCTTTTCAATTCTTAGTTCTTTTTATTATTTAAATTTCATCACATCAAATCATAAAAACCCAATTTATTAATTCTTCTTCATCCAATTTAAAGATAGTAGTTGTGATAAAATTGGTGATTCAATCCCTGTGGATACGATACTCTACTTATCAAATTATTACTTGGAACACGCAACAAAGCTCTCCCCCAGTCGGAAACTCTAGGATAATGTATATCTTTGTCTTGCTCCCCATGACCTGCAATGAAAATATGTAATTCTAATTCATGCACTTTCAGAAAATGAATTTAGCAACAAAGAAACTATGTACTGAGAATTAATTTGGTTCCTGATCAGTAATCAGTTTTACTTCCTAACAAAATAATTTGCATGTTGTTGGATGTATGCACTTTGTACCGATGCAAAATGCAAGAGGGTCAGCAGATAAAACATCACCATCAACAATTCGAAATTTCACATAAGGATTCTTATCTTTGATTACTAGTTGGAATGCAAATAATGAGTGAGGGTAAATTCTCATGTCATGTGTGCAAATCATTGGAGATATAAGGTAGGTTGGATGGTTAAGGGAGAAGGGAAGACGAGAAAGGTCATGGGTTTGATCCCCTCTAGTAACAAAACTGATATTCTGACAAAAACTAACATTTGCCAATAAAAAAAGTGTGCAAATCATTTTTGGAGGTCTTAATCCAGCAGTGGCAAAGGAGGATTCACAGCATAGGTGGATGTAATGTGTCAAAATCCTTCGCTCCAACAAACTAGAATCATTATCTCTAAATTGAGTAATGATTTTGCATGAAGAGGACAAAGTTTGTCGGGTTATCTCATTCACATTATATCATCAAGTGCTAACATTCTTTTCTTAAGAAATTCATCTGTAATCAACAAATTAATCATGTAGGCCCCAGGGATAGAAAGTTCACCAGTAAGGTAAAGAAAAATCAAAACAAGAAATCAAAATTGAGACAAGATTTTCTTTTATCAGATGGGGAGATAAACATATTTAGAACCTGAAGTGAAGGAGGCTATTTTTAAGATTGAAAAACCTTCTCAGTCTCCTTTGGCTTTAAATATTGTTCCATGATACTTTAAGAAATTTCTGGAATGGTAAGCAAAGTTCTTAGTTAAGCAGTCAGTCTATGCCTAAACATTGTCACCGCACTACTACAAAAGCGCTTTTTTAAGACGGTTATTTTACCCATACAAAGACGTCTTTGTAGCGAGCGTCTTTGAAAGTCTTACCTTTCAAAGATGGTTATTAAACCGTCTTCGTAGGTAAGGATTCTAAGACGGTTGCTCTAGAAAACCCTCTTAGAAGTCTTTTAAAAAAAATAAAAGATTCTAAGACAGTTTTCAGAAGAACCGTCTTAGAATGCCACCATTCTAAGACAGTTCTCTTGAAAACCGTCTTAGAATGTCACCATTCAAAGACAGTTCTCTTGAAAACCGTCTTAGAATGTCACATTCTAAGACGATTTTTAGAAGAACCGTCTTAGAAATAACCTTTTTTTTTTAAAAAATAATTTAGATTAAGACGGTTTTGTAGGAAAAATCGTCTTAGAATGTGGACATTTTAAAACGATTTTCCTTAAAACTGTCTTAGTTCAACGTGATTTTTAAAAAAATAAAAATAAATTTAAACTAAGACGCTTTTTCCAAATAACCGTCTTAGTTTAAATTTATTTAATTTTTAATTTTTTTATAAATAGTTTTTCTTTTCAATAATCAATTTATTATTTTAAAAACTCTTAAACATTAAATAAAAACAAGACTATTTTTATAAATAAAAAAAGTAAGTTGAGTACATAAAACTTCAATTAATTGGGTAAAACAAATAAAATAATGTCACATGAATAATTTCTAAAGCTAGCAAGTAAAATAATTTACACCAATTTGATTAAAAAAATTCAAATAAAAATGTGGAATGAATTGATATTAATTAAACTAAGGAATACCATCTAAGCTCCTACGCCTAATTAACTAGCTAGCTACACAAGTATTCTTATTCATCTTCTAATTAATCATCACTGATAAGCTATTAAGTTATTATATGTAATGGAACCTTTAACAGAATCTTAAAGAAATCCTACTAGATTCAATTAAAAATGAGTTATAAACATAATCCAGTTATTATTCACTCAATTGAGGTGGTACTACTAGCTATTGTTATACTTGAAATTATCATAATCACGTGCTGGTATCCTATCATCAAATTTCCTCATGTCTTCTCAATGCATAGAATTATTTAACAATAAAGAATCTAGCAACATATATTAATAATTTATTGTGGTGTGCCAATTTCTCTCTTATTCCCAATACATGTTGGTTAAATTTTATGCAAATAATTTTATGACTTCTAACCATATTTTATCCAAATGCTCGGCTAGTTCCATAGTATAACGAAAAAATCCGTAACAATGCCTCCAAAGACAACCTTAGTGAACAAGCTGTGCAATTTTGTTGATCAATTTATGAATTTAATTGCTTACCATCATTCCAAGTTTCTACAAAGTTAAAGTGTGAGGATTCTGTTAAAAGCTCAACCCTGACATGTGGTTCCACATAGATGTGTAGATTCTTTTGCTGCCTCAACCATCTGGAAATGAAAAAAAAAAGAAGAAGCAAGCAACACCATTTAATCATGTCCAATTTTAGTCATTAAATAAGAACAAAGAAACTCACAATTTTTGGAACAAGCAAGCTTAGCAAATATCACCGTGGCAGGATAATGACACTAGCATGTAAGAGTGAGAAAGTATTCATAAATCATGAAGGCTTACCAAATAAAACACAATCACATTTTCCCTTTGAAATTTTCTGGAACTAATCCCCGTTTTTCATCTCAGACTCTAGTAGGGGCAAATACACGCAAAAGAAGGAACCATTGCAGCATGTTAAACTGAGAAGTAAATAAAATTCAGAATATGGTATTATACTATCATATGGATCATCACATTCACTTACATGTAAGAATAAAAAGGCAGAGGATAAAAAACAAGAGTTGAAGTCGATTACCTTCAACTCCATGTTTTTCCATTTCCTGGTATGAAAAAACTGTGAAGACATCGTACATCGGAGGATTAATACAACTTAATCAACAAAGATACTTGTCACAGATAGGAAAAGAAAGTGACTAAAAACAATGCTGAAGTAACAGTCGAAGATGATTAAATTAGGACTAGAGTGTGTAGAATTTACAGTTGGCATATCAACGTAGTAATTCACGTGATCAAAAGCAAGTGATAGAGGCTTAAAGGATAACACCATTCCCCTCTTGGTTGTTGCAATGCCCGCATTGGGAGTTGAACTCGGGTGTTTTTTACTATGTCTGCATCTAAACATTTTAGTTTGTAAATTGTAATTGAAAAGGAATACATTATAATAACTGACAGATATTTGGAGTAAATTTTAACATTTAAGCTAAGAAATTAAGGTTGAAAACACGACAAAGTCCTAGCAGATCACCAATAGAAAAATCATTTCAATTGATTATTACCATCCCCATAGGATGCCATAGTGAGAGGTGATGGAATAATCTTCTGAGAAATTTTAGTGATATCATTCAAAGTGATTCCATCTACTGCATTTAAGAACTACTCCAGTGGCTTCCTAAAATGGGTCACCTCAAAAATTCTCATATTAAAATTTAAGTTCATGATTTAAGTGATGCTTCATGAATTGTAGTAGAACCAGGAGAATTTAAGTGAAAAGAAAAATAAAGCTGGAATTGAAGAATGAGAGAAAAAATAGAAAGGCCTCTGATTGATTAAATACCTTTTTTGCATAAGTCAATATCTGCCTTCCTATATCCTATGATGCAATCATCTGCAAAAGCAATGAGTTTTGAAACACATGATGTACTATATGAAATCAAACCAACCCAATTCCCCTTTCTAGATGTGACAAAGCGTGTAGAGAAATCCATAATTGATCATAATATAGAAGGAAGCAAAGATACAAGAGAGACACATTATTTTTAATTCAGGTGCGGAGGGAAAAGTAAATGAAAGAAATTCCATATCATTCAAACTACCCGTGAGGGTTAGACAGAGCATACTCTGGACTCTAAATTCATTAGAACTGCAGACTTCGTGGATACCTTGGCACGATCAAGCTGTACCTGTGTAACTGCCATTGCAGGAAGCCTATATTTAATTTGTCACATATCAGGATTCACAGCAAGAGATAGTTTAAGCTAGGAAGGTTTCCCTAGTGCTTGGTGCTTATCAATTATTGTTAGGAAACCGACATTGGTAGTTAGTTACAATACATTAGTTAGTTACCTATTGGTTGGTTATATTAGTGAGTTAGTTACATGAGATAGTTTGGTTAAGGCATGTTGCCTATAAATAAGAAAGGGTGTTCAGAAGGAGGGGGATATCTTGTCAGATTGTGTTGAATCTAGTTTTTTTCAATTTAATAGGAATTTAAAAAGAATGGAAGGAATAAACAGGTGGTTTTATCAGATACAGGTTGCTTGACATATGCAGGAATGGCAAATCTTCCTAGGTTAATAAACGAAGACTTAATTCAAAAGGAGACATTTTACTTAAATCTGGCAAACAATCACTTCTGTTACTAAAATTTTAACATTGTTTCAAACATCTACTAAGTAAAACTTGAAATATAAACTGCAGGACAATAGTTTATTTTAAAACAAATCAAAATGGGATATAGAAGTATTAAAGATTGAATATTTCACTTACAATCAGGATGAAAATTTACTGCTCTCCACTTTTGCATCTGAGGATTTCACACAAGTGGAAGCTGAACAATGGCATCTAGGTTGTTCTTTGCAATCCATTTCTGAGGATAGGATGAATAAGATGATTCAAGATCAATATGCCAGACCATAACTCTCGAGCAGTTGTGCATTAAGCCCTCCATTTGACTTCATCTTCAACCTCCTGCTCAATCAATGTGCTAACCTGCATATAGAAAAGCAAATTCACAATTGAACAAGGCATAATTTCAGGTTGTATGGTTCTGAATGCTACTTTATTGATGTTACCTAGTCAGGCTAGTCTGATTAAATATGTTTTCACAGCTTGGGTTAGACACGAAAAATAATGTTACAAAAAAGATAAAATCACTAAAAAAAGAACATATATTCATTTACTAACCCACAAACTTTCCTTGACCGAGTCAAGTTGACTGATAGGTTCAAGTGGGGCGGTGCCACCTCTTTGGATCCCATAATATTGTACTATTGAAGGCAAAACCTGGCATTTCAGCATGAAATCTTTTAGATTTCTCATTTGATTCATTTGTATGGCATCCAATTACTCGACTTCCATTACTATTCTAGTCACCTTTTATGCATCTTCCCTTGTTTAAATCTTAGATCATGAAACATGAATTTTCATTGTTTAAATAACCAAAAGAAAAATTTATGGCCTTAAAATATACCATTTTCAAGCATCAAATTACAGTGCTGCTTCTTAGTTGAAGGAAAATCCTGCAACATAAAGGACATCATTAGACTTTTTTTCGACAAATATTCTAAGCATCTTGAACTACAAAATTCTATAAACATAGCAGTAGCAGAAAACATATTACATTCCTCAGCCATATATGCCCAATTGCCCATATGCATATATATGCCTCAATAAAAAAAATAGATAAACATACACTAGTAATGTGGTCTTCATCTGGTGATCCCTTGTTTGCATTTGCTTCATTGTGGCACAATTTTTTTTTTATTTAGGTTTGGTGGAATATGATCAAAATGGTCACCGGAAGAAGAAAATGTACCTGCACAACACTCCACCCCTATCGGTTTGCATTATTGAAGATTTGCTTCCATTTTCTCTTGGTTCCTTAGCTATTAAACTTTTAGGTTGTAAGTTTCTAGCACATTTTTTTTATTGAATTCAGGTTTTGTTCCCCATGAGTCTTGTGTACTATTTCTGAAAAAGCCAGTACATCATCCTGACCAAAATGAAAAAAGCAGTTTTATTGTATGCATCAGTGATATATAAGAACTGATACACTTATTCTCAATGGAAGTTCCTCTAGGAGGGAAAAATGTAAGTTTAATAATAAAAGAATGTGAGCACATTCAATTAAACCTAAACCAACTGGAAACTTGAATTATAGTAGGAAACTAATTTAAGTACTATGATGAAAGATTTAGGATTTCCCCAGTTACTGTGGGTTTACTGGAGAGCATCCTTGGGTCATGCAAAGCATCAGATTGGAGTAGTGTGCTGTTTGACTGGACCAAACAACAAAGAATGTGAAAAAATATGATACTGAACATTGAAAGCACACAAACAAAACAGTAAAAAAATTGCTATCACAGAGACTATGGTCTCCTACAGAGAGTATTCTCTGTCAACAAAGTGCAAATACTACACCTTTCCTAATTACATAACCTAAATGAATGATGTGCAATCCCAGACTTCAAAAATATAAACAAATAATAAAACATAGTCTCTTCAATCATACCTTGCTTTTGTCAATCTCACTAGCTTTTCGCTTCATAACATCCTTAATTTCATTAATCTTGCTCTGCAAAACCAACTTGTGCAGCTTCTCTTCATGACTATCCATCTCACAATATTGCTTAACTTGTGCAACAGTCACATTTTCCTTGTTCCCAAGAGAGACGACTTCATCAAATGCAAAAATCAACTCAAAGGCATGTTTGCAAATACCCTCTTCATCAAGGGAGTAAGAATATTCAGGTACCTAAAAGTGTTTAGGAATGAACTCACAGTAATATCGATATTTTGGCAAAACTTTTACCAAACTAATAGTTACATGAGTTAGGTATCCCACGTTCAGCTTCAGTAATTGCCAGAGGACATAATGGGAAAGTAGGGCATGTCATTGCTGTTATGTTGAGGGGATCTACAAATCGAGATTGTTGTTCACAGCAAAACAAGTTATTATAGGCTTACTAAAGAAAAATTCTATAAACTGAAATTTTGAAAAAAGAAGCAAGAGATGAGATTAAAAAGTAGGGCAATGTAGTGTTAATATAATTCTTCACTATAAACGGTAAGTTCCAGTCTCTGCAGTCATCATTTCAGTCACAGATTCTTCTCTTGCCAGACCAAAATCAGCAAGTTTAACTGACTTCTGGTTTTCTGTGAGAAGCAGATTGTCTTACATGGTAACAATTTGAAAAGAATTGTTCAAGTCAATTAGACTATTAATAGTAGAAATCATCAGTAGACACATATATTGCAAACTTAAAACATTAATGTCAAAAGCTATTATGATTAACTGTCATATAGAGCAAAAGCTCCAACCCAGAAATACAAGGTAATGTATGTATTTTCACAATAAGTTAACAATTTCCTTTCCTTTTCATGATTTGCAGAGAGGATAGTAAACAAGTTTCACAAAAAGTTAGAATCTTTGTAGGAAATTTGGCTTTAGAAAAAGCATTACAGGACAAAAGCAACAACCAGATAATATATTGGCATGCTGCCACAGTGCCACCACTATAAGAAATAACAATTTCAGGTACCAATTTTCCTAAAGCACATCCTAATTTTTAAATAAGAGGAATTTTCTTTCGTTCCTGCAATAACAAATATGACTGACTTTCAAGTACCAAGACTAACAATTTAAATATTGCTTCATTATATGAACAAAGACACAAGGAGAAAAAATAACTCCAGGACAAAGTTCAAAATGCCCTCCAGTATTTAATAGAAAGATCAACATATAGTAGAGCATTATAATTGAAGGACCCCAAATCCATGGAATCTATAATAAAACAACAAACATAAAAATAAAACTTAGCCATTACAGATAATGAGTTATATACAACAAACATTAAGCTGATAGAAAATATTACTAATGCACTATATACACATAAAAGGTACTGACCGGGTTTCAGATCTCTATGTATGATCCCGTTGGCATGTAACCAATCCATGGCTCGAGCAACATCAAGGGCAAACTTTATAGCCACATAAGGGTCCAATTGTTTAGGGTGTACGGTGGTTAGATATTTTCGCAGCAACAACCCGGGCAACATCTCTGTAACAATCACCATGAGAGGAGCCTTACAAGCTCCAATAAACCGCAAACAGTACATAATTGAATAAATAAATGCTTTATCTTCAGTAAGAGGCATTCATTAGTCCTATAGTAGCATAAATGTCAAAATATCGTAACATTTATACTTCAAACTATACTATAGTAATGATACAGACACAGATAATAAGGCAATTGCTGACATATCCCAAAGAAAGCCTCTCTACTCACCTCAACCAGATTCTCATGGTGGACCCGAGACATCATATTAACTTCTCGAGCAAAACGATTCTCAAGCGCAATTCTTTCTTCCAACGTACCCCCACGATGCAGAACTTTAATCGCAACAATTCGATCTCTATACCTGGAAAATTATTAACCTACAACTACATAAGCCAGGACTCCAGCTGCCAGCAAATCACTTGGGGTATATACAAAATTATACAATTGAATCGACGATTCCAATGACTCTATAACAATATTGTCTTTTAAACAATAATCACAAGTAATGACCTCATTGGACCAAAAGTCAAATTAAGAGTTAAAAGTTGAAATTTCTCCTAGTAAAATCTCCATATTTATTTGGAACTTAATGCGTGTTTGGAAACCCGATACAAAACCAGAAATCACTTCACGTATGATATAACTAGTTTCTCATTAGACATGAAAAACCACAACAACCACTCTTAGATGAGTAAAACCATAGCAAAAACTGACATCTCAGATGTTATCCACAATGTGAGTACAATAATTCCATTAGATATTGTCATACAGTTATGACTAAGAGTTAGCTGAGCTGATTGCAGGCTAATACACAATTGTGAAAAGCTTTCTTCCGTTACAGATACAGTTATGGTTTTCACTGAAAACCATACACAATTCTCACACTACTTCTGGGCTTTACATGCAAGAAAAATGAACATCTTTAACTGGCCTTCTGACCAAACTATTCACATGAATTCACAAACTCAAAATAATAAATAAATAATATAAAAAAATTGAAAAAATTTAAGGCAGGCAATACATTCAAGGCTTTGCCACACTGACCTTGGAACAGATAACTGTAAATGATTAAATGAACTAGTGAAGACTCTCCAGGTTCTAGGCCATGGTTTGGAGCAGAACAAAAATAAATAAAAAATGAAAAATTTAAAGGAGAAATCAAACGAATCAAGTGAAAATCAACAAATAACATATAATAAACAATCCATAATCGAGTTTTGCAACCAAAACAATAACTTTTTCAGCAAATTAGGGATTTCGAAAAAGAAAATCAGAGATAACTACCTCTTTCCCGTGCTCCTTCTCGTCTTCATCTTCATCGTTGGCATAAAAAATATGTAACTACCTCTTTGGAAATCTGCAACTCACTGATTTTTTGTTCTCACCCTGGTCCTCAACTCCTTCTTCTCCCAAATCTCCCACCAACGGCGCCTCCCATTACCCCTGTCGCAACTAGCTCAACCACGATGGAGACGTGAGGGGGTTGGAGAAGGAGTTTAGGGTTTGGGTATGTTAGGACTAGACCAAAGGAGACGAACGACCGCGAGAGAGAATGAAAAATTTAAAACGCAAGGATGCACGTGAGGGAGAATGAAAATAGAAAACCCCGAGAGAGAGAACGCGTTAAGTCCTTATATCCAAGGACGGTTACTGAAGACCGTATTTGAAATGTGTTGAGTCCCTTATTTTAAGGATGGTTATGCTAAAGACCGTTTTCAAAAACATGATTTAAAAACGGTTTTGCTATAACCGTTTTTAAAATATTGTAATTATTTACAATACTGCCACCGCTCCAATTTTTAAGAGGGTTTTGTTATAACCGTTCTTGAATGCGCGTCCTGGAAAACAAATTTTGTAGTAATGTCGATTGCTTTTAAAAATAACACAACTTCAGGCAAAAATAAACTAAGTAGAAGAATACACGAAACTATTGATATAATAAAGAGTTCAAAAAATGGCTAGTACGTTGAGTTCATAACATACTTGATGACTCTTTTCATCAGCAACATCTTAGTCAAAGTTTATCTGTTCCATAATAAAAAGAAAACAATATATTTGTCAAAAAGTAAGAGAGAAGATGTTGCTTGTGTGTGTACTTTCACAGAGAGAGACCTCATATAGTTGAACAACATTTGGATGTTTGATTAACTTCATTGTAGCTATTTCTCGACTGATCTGTAAGAATACATCAAGAAAACATCTAAGAGATTTGACTTCACCATGTGAGATTCTGTAGCAACTTCATTACAAAAGATGTCTTTGAAATCTAAAACCTACTACCTAAAACTAAGTCAAAGAAAAACCATACTTCATCAATATCTTGAAAGCCTTTTGGAAAATATGAGCAATTAATTACAGCATGAAATTCTATGCCTTAACAATAGTAAATGGAAAAGAAGAGTAAAAGAGTAACTCAAGATACACCATTGTCCAACAAAGAATAATTTTTTGAACTACCTATTCAGCCATCATGTACTTGAGAACCTTCTCTTTGTCAAGAATCTTGAGAGCCACAGCCTCCCCAGTCTGAGAGTTCCTTGCAAACTTCACCTTTGCAAATGTTCCCTCGCCAATCGTCCTCCCTACATCATATTCACCCACTCGGTGTTTAATTTTTTGCCCATTCATCCTCGATGCCAGTTGAACTTTATTGCTGCCCAGTTGTGAAGTATTTACCTAAAATGCACACCACAATCAGTTCCTAACCCAAATTTGATCAACAAATTCAGTTTTTATCAAATGGAAAATAAAATTTCATGTTTTGAATTGTTATGAGAGGTTAGAAAATGCCATTAGTCTCTATGGTTTGAAAAACACTAATACTGAAGTCTTAGATGCAATGCAACTTAGCCACTAAATCTTCAATTTATTTTCAACACACACTCTCAAGACTTTATCTTTCCCTACTTTAATAGGAACCAGTAATGGTGCAGGCTCAATTGCAAAACCAAACGCTAAAATACCAATTTTAACAAGTAATTAATGCAAAAATACACCATAAAGAGATCAAAGACAACCATGTTTCCAAATGTAGAGAAGCCATACTCTACTACAAGGCAGGTCTTTAACGATGGTTCATCAACCGTCTTCGAATAAAGCGTTGTAGAAAAAAAAGTTATTCAATGACAATTATTGAACCATCTTTGTTTCCACTTTTTAACGACGATTCTTTGAAACAACCGTCGTCGTTTATATATATATATATTAAAAAAAATATCATACATTCAAAGACGGTTGTGTCTGACAATCGTCTTTGGAAGTATGATACAAAGATAGTTATTGCTCACAACCATCTTTGAATGTAGCATTAGACTTTCGAAGACGGTTCTTCCTGACAATCGTCTTCGAAAGTCAGATACAAAGACGGTTTTTGAGAACAATCATCTTTGAAAAGGGGAATCAAAGACAATTTTTGTTAACAGCCGTCTTTGAATGTATCAATTTTTTTTTCATATACTTTCAAAGACGGTTCTCGTCCACAACAGTCTTAGAAAGTCTTATATGAAGACGGTTTTTGATAACAATCATATTTGAAATTGGGAATCAAGGACGGTTTTGAAAACAACCGTCTTTGAATGTACCAAATTTGTTTTTCACAGATTTTCAAAGACGGTCATGGCGGACAACAGTCAGTGCAATACGAAGACGGTTTTTGCTAACAACCGTCGTTGAAAGTAGGATCAAAGACGGTTTTGCAAACAATCGTGTTTGAATGTACCAAATTTGTTTTTCACAAAAACTTTCAAAGACAGTCATGATGGACAACCGTCTTAGAAAGTACAATAAGAAGACGGTTTTTGCTAACAACCGTCTTTGAAAATAGGAATCAAAGACGGTTTTGAAAACAACCGTCTTTGAATGTACCAAATTTGTTGTTCACGGACTTTCAAAGACGATTCTCGTCCACAACCTTCTTAGAAAGTCTTATACGAAGACAATTTTTGATAACAATCGTCTTTGAAAGTGGGAATTGAATGTACCAAATTTGTTTTTTACAAAAACTTTCAAAGATGGTTCTCCTTGACAACTGTATTAGAAAGTGTCATACGAAGATGGTTTTTAATAACAACCGTCTTTAAAAGTAAGAATCGAAGACGATTTTTTCTCATAACCGTCTTAGAAACTAACATTCTAAGATGGTTCTTCTATAACCGTCGTTGAATAGCTGTTTTTTTAACATTATTTAATAAATTATTCCTACAAATTTAATTTCTTAATTAAAATTGTAAATAATATCAAGGTTTACAATAACTAACATTGGTCAACGAACTCAATTAAATAAATTGACAGAGAATATAATCATTTGCACTAATATTTGATATATTTTATAGAGGGTGAAATTTTAATAAAATAAAGTGATAAAAGCCAAAAATAAAACAAAACTATAAAGATCAGAATCTAAACTTGCAAAATACAAGAACCAATATCCACACATTTAAAAGTAAAGATATATAACCAAGATAGACTAAATACACCAAAAATGTATTTTAACATAAGAAATAACCAATAAATCATATAAGCTTTGCCGGTGCAACATATTCTCATGTACATATCAATGAAAATTGATGGCCTTTCTAGCTCAGGTTTATTTACTGCATCATAATCATTCATAAATAGACAAGGAACTACAAATGTCAATTTTACATATATCAGCTAGTTGCAGCTTAAACACTTTTGCCTAAGGAGGTGAAGTTGAACTTGAAAATAATGAGTCAACAAAAACAAACCAAATTAAACACGTTAATCAAAAACACCAAAATAAGTCTCAGGCAAAAGTACGAAAATCAAAACCATGACAAGTACAATATTAATAATTGATATTGTCTTACCTGATAAGCAGCTTCTTCATTGGTACAAGTGTCGGATGCGCACTTAACAATGGTGCTGTTAGCTCAGCAGGCTTTTCCCAAAAGGAGACAAGGGGGGGGGAGAGAAAAAAGAAAGAATACTTAGAACCACATCAATTCTTCATCCTATTGTATGGTAAATTAACACTGAAATATCGATAAATGATAAACATGCTACGTATAGGATTGATCTAGAATAGATGTAAGTAATAACAAATGCATATTCAGAATGACAAGGAAGAAGAAGACAGAAGCAGAGAAATATAATACAGCTTATTATGTTATAGCTTGGACTAAGTAATAGGAACATATGCCAATTTAGCACCCTCACTAAAATTTCATAAAGGAACCTGACAGATTTATGTGATAGATCATATGATCTATATGAAGTCCGGATAACCTCGCCATATATTTGTGTATTAAGATATTGCTGATTTCTTACCATACTTGTACTGCACACCATTTAAGATAATTTCAACCAAATTCTGTCTAAAATATATTGATAAAAAGAAAAAAACAACAAACAGGGACAACCAAACATTGTGCATGCACATGTACTACAGGGGGCGGATATGAAAACAAATACAATAAATTGCAGCTCCTATGCAGATTGGACTAAGTTTTGAGCAACTTCAGCACACCACAAACAATAGCAAGCAATTCAGGGAAGTCTGATATCTACAATATACAATGGTTGCATAACATTTTATCAAAGAATCTAGCGAGGATATTTTTCCAAATTTAAGGTATAAAAAGAGGCTAACCTCAAGCTCCTCCAAGCTCTCATAGGAGCATAAATGAGTTGAACAAGTAATTTCCTTAGAAAGAACTGGCTCTTCTAGCACTGCAGCCTTTGAGTCTAACGATTCCATGTTGTTTTTCATGTTCGCACCAGAATCTTTGTCTTGATTTTTATATTGAGTATTGTCTTGAAGCTCTTCGAGTTCTTATTCAAAGGCTTGATGTGCATCATACAGACCGGACATAATCTTTTCAATGGCTAGCTTTTCTTCTTTAGAATTACATGTATCAAAAGCTGCAAGTACGGGGTTCAATGGCTACCCAGTTCAAAAGACAGTTAGTTCCTCAACATTTCACATGCTCTTGTTCAAATCGCGGTTTAGAATATTGAGGCAACATATTGAACTCAAGCTAATGACTGATTCACATTCACTTGTTTTCCTTAATTTATTCTGCATAATGCAAAATTTTATATGTATGTAATACAATGGTAGTGTATATATATGCATTTGTTGCACTAGAGAGGTGTTGAGTTTAAATAGACCAAGTAGGGTCTTTATAGAATACGATTTGAGTTTACTGTCAATACACAAAAGAGTATTAAATTGCACACTCCATAGGCTCCTCATGCAAATTGGATAACACCCTGATCTCATGTAACTTCTTTTAAACATTCAGATTATGTCCGTACCATGGTTTTTGCTAGTATCTTTTCCTTATATGAATTGTGGTGAATGAAGTTGAGTTTCCTTTTATATTCTTGAGTTTATTTTTCTTGGCATTCCTGAGATTTTTCCCTTTTCAATTATCAAATAATGAACATAGACCAGAAATAATTACATTGAAGTAAAGCACAACATAGTATTGATAGTGTTTAGGAACACTCGAGCAGCATGAAGTGTTAGAGTGCTAAAAGCTTAGCTACTTGAAAATTAACAAAACTAGACAAGGAAAAAGCTAAATTGCGATGTGCCTAACTCAACCATAAATTTAAAGAACTTTTTTTGCAAACAAAACATGAACCATTCATATGATATGGTACATTGGAGTAACATGGACAAGTAGGCACCAAGGTGGGTGCCAGTAGGAACAATAATAGCACATGAATAGCCAGACAACTGTAATAGGTAGCATGTAATGTTGTCCATCAGGCTGGTCCCAGTCCAAGTTAACTAAATCCAAGTTTTCTTCAGGACCTTGGTAAGGGTCAGGCTTGGGCCTAAGGCTGTGAATAGTGCAGGAATAAACCCTTACATATTGCACTTTTGGTACAATGGAAAATTTGAAGAAATTTGGTGCAAATTACAAGTGAGGATTTTTTTAAGGAAAATATAGACCTAAAGAACAAATGCATTTCAAATTAATTATTTCGAAATAAAATTGACGCGAGTAACAAAGGCTAAGAAAAGAAATAAAGACAAAAGTGATCATAAATATTTACAAAGTTGTGTAAATATAGAAATGGGTTAGGCTTTTGGGTTAGCCTATGTCAAGCCTAGGCTTGCCTATAAAATGGTCTTGGCCCTATATTTGGCTCTGACTGAAGTGTGTTCATCCAAAACCTAGGCATGTCTGGCAAAGCCAGCTATGCATGCAGGTTGCCAAACTCTAGAATCTACAGTTGTAATGGAAAGAAACCAACATGAAATGTATCATTTTTGTTGTATCATTTTTCCTAAGGCTCTTCTAAACCTACTGTCAGAGGTTTTAATCAATGTAGATGAGATAGGTATTGCCAGATTCTTGAAATTAGATCATAATTTTAATTGCTCATAGAAAATAATATCTCAATCTTCCATTAGATCAAGCATGACACATACATGATGGTTCACCTGTTCCAAGAGTTGTACTGTTAAGTATTGTAAAATTTACTCTATTTTTTTAATAAACATAAAATTTCTAAATTCTATTTTTGAATTGAAAACTTTCATTATATAGATTAAGCTTATAAATGACACTCCATAGACAACAATAAAAAAAACAAAAAATGTTAAAAAGCCGAAACCTGTATGCAAAATGGTACACAATGTCAACAATTACGAAACCAAGCAACAATCAATAGAGGAGTAGCAAAAGAAGGGGGTGTCAACTAATTACCTGTTATGGGTTCTGTGGCTTTAGAAACAGAACACTTGATGGGCATGCAAGAGAACTGTTACGCGACTATGAAAGAAGAAGATAAGGGGAGGCCAAGTTGTTGATTAGAGAAGAATGGTTGAAAAGATGAGGTCTTTGGAAGAGTGGTGTTGTTGTCTGAAGTCGACGGTATGAGCAGCTATAGAACACCAGAAGAAATGGTTTTCAGAAGGCAGCTGGTACGATGGTGTCGGAGGGGGGGCCAACGAGAAAGAAAAGTTAGGGTTTTTAAAATGGTAAAATTCAAATACGGTTGGTTAATGAAATCGTCTTTGAAATGTTAAACACAACGATGATTATGAAAAAACCGTATTTGAATTAATATATACTAAGACAGTTATATTATAACCTTCGTCGTTATCTACTGGTTCGTCTATCACAACTGCATATTATTACAAAATTGCCACCGCATGCTGGTTCGTCTATCACAACTGCATATTATTACAAAATTGCCACCGCATGCTCAAAGACGACGGTTGTTCAATGACCGACGTTGATAGTGTGTCATTAAATGCAGTTTTTGTAGTGGTGATAAGATCTTACAGAAACTAACCTTCAATTAAAACTAGTTCCAAAACCAGAATTCAACTAGAATATGAAAAAGGCAAATCAACACAACAACAAACAGCACTCTAACAACGTAACAAACTATCAACTTAGGTTACTACATTTGTAATAATAAAATCAATCTAAAAAAAAAAGTGCCACGCACACAGATCAAATTTCCAGCAATTCATAATCAAAATAATTGTTGAAACACCTCATGCTGATGCATGACTTAAGTCATTCAACAATAGAACAACCTTAGAAAAGGGCACTTGTAAGTGTGTGTGTGTGTGAGAGAGAGAGAGAACGAGAGAAAAGAAACACCCTACCACTTTCCCTCACACAACATCAACATCAAATTGCAAACACAAGCAACACAGAAGAAGATAAAACCAAACTAGTCCTTGATTTGCATGCACAAATGTGGAAAAGAAAAATGGAAAAAAAAAAAAAGAAAAGCTCATAAAAAAATTACCTTCAAAAAGGGATGGAAGAAAAGAAACTGAAAGGGACCACTTTATTATGAACCAAAAAAGGGACGCTGGTGATGAAACAACAAAACAAACCCAAATCAAGTTTTCAAATTTCAAGCAACTACCACACAAGCTCTTCAGAGGGCAATTTTCCAAAATTACAAAATAAAAAGCTTGAGACTCATATCATAGATGGATATAAGAGGTTATGGAAAAGAAAGAGAAAAAACAAATGAAAAAGAGCACAATGACAAAGAAGAAGAGGGAAGATATACTTGAATTTGATATGGAATATGATGTATATGCAATGAGAAGGGGTGTAAAATATTATATATGGATTTTGTGAGTATGTGACACTCATTAAATTATTGTCTTCTCTGCAACATGATAATGTTTCCTAATACATGCATGTGTACCTACCTAATATGTTTTTCCTTTTCTTTTTGACTATAAAATAATTTTGGACAAAGTTGTAAGATTAATTTGGAAATTTCTTGGTACCAACAAAATTCCTAAAAATAAAATAATCAGAAATGATTGATAAAGATTTTCTAATTCAATTTTTTACTATGGAGCATATATATGAATCAAATAGTGGAAATTGTTTAGCCTTAATAAATAGTCTTTAAGTTTGAGTCTTACACATATACTTGTGTTGGTCTTAAATAACCGAAAATATGGTTGTTAAAGAAAAAAAAACAAATATTTAAGATTTAAATATAATTTTTGTCTTTATAATTTAATAATTTTTTTTATTTTTGTCCCTGAAAAAATCATTTTAATTTTTGCAAAATGTATTTTTTTTTTTGCTTTTTGTTGTTATGCTTTAAATAATATTTTTTCACTATTTAAAGTATTATTATTCAAAGTGTTATATAAAATACTTTAAGGAAGAAAAATAAAACAAACACATTTTAAAAAGATTAAAACAAAATAGTAATTATAAGAATGAAATGAAAAAAAATAATAAATTACAAGAATAAAAAATATATTTAAACCAATTTTTAATGTGCCTAATCTCTCAGTTCAGAAAATTCATTTTTACCTTAAGAAAAGAAAATAAAAACGCCCAATGATGTAGACAAGTTGATCAATATTATGGTAAATGGTAATAATTATGAGTAAATAATCATATTTTATGAAGTGTAAAACGTTTACAAATTAAACCTTAAAATATGAAAATTTTAAATTTAATCTCTAAATATATTAAAAATGCGACAAAAAATGTTCTTTAAATTTTATAATTTAATATCAAATTGATCATAAAAAATATAATTTATTATTAAATTAATATTTTAAATTATAACTTAATAATAAAATAGTTTCACAGAATTAAATATAGTATTAATTTATCGTAACTTTTGCAGGACTAAATATAGTATAAATTAGTTGGCCCGAAATCACGGGACCTAGTTTTCTGCAATTTTCCTAAATTATGCAGTAATATATGTAAGAAAATTATTGTTTCTGGTTTGGTCGTTTTCACCGGTGAGAAGTGAGATGCACAAGGAATGTTTGTCTGGTTGGCATTAGTATTGTCTGGTTTCAGTTTTTTTTTTTTTTTTTTTTTTTTTTTTTTTTTTTTTTTTTTTTTTTTTTAATTAGTTGTCAATTCAAGTCAAGCAGTAGTAGTCGCCTTTAGTAGTTAATTATCTATCAAGAAAGATTGTTTATACTCTCTACGTTTTGGATTTTTTGGGAAAAATGATTCCTTTCAAAGTTAAAGATCAAATTAATTATTTTTTTTTATCAATTATACTTTTATTTATTTTTTAATAAATTTTAACTAAAATATTAATATCAAAATAAGTTAACTTAATTTATTGATGAGTTAAATTTTTAAGATGTTAATTGGATGACTAATTTTTTCAAAAGATAGAATTTTTCTCAATTTTAAAAGGCTATTTTTTCTATCCTTAAATAAAAAATTAGTATCAAAATATTTATAACAATTAACACATTATACTCAATCACTTAAACTACACTCCCTTGGTTGGTTTTCAAAAGACTGATTTGGTGAACATAACTTTGAATGCCCAATTTAAATTTTTTCCTGATATTTAATAAGTATAATATATTATTTAATGGTGATATTCATGTCAATTGTATTTAATTTAACATATAAATATTAATATAGGTAACTTGTTAAATAATAAATTATCATAAAAGATAATTCTAGCATTTAAGATATAACATTTAATAAATATTGCCTCCGTCTTTTTTGTATGCCATTGCATTAATTAATGTTCTTTTTTTATTTTTATAAAACGCTCTTTTATAAATAAACATAAAAGATAATTCTAGTATTTAATAAATGTTTTTTTTATAAAACTCTATTTTTTACTTGTTCATTGCATTAATTATTATTTTTTTTACCAAAATATCCTCTGTTAATTTAGTTCATAAATAATAAATGCTATAAATTATCTCTTTCTTTCTTATGAGAATTAGATAATAAAATTTATGAAAAAGTAGTCTTAAAAAATAAAATAAAATTACAATTTTAACACGATGTATAATAAAGTAAGTATGAATATTAACAAATAATTTTCAACTTCTTTATTTTACATTTTAAAATCAAACTTATTTAGAATTTTTAAACTTTTGATTAAGATAATATTCTTGAAGTTATCTTTTATATTTTTTTTTATCAGTCAAAAAATTTAACAAACTAAGCACAAATAAACGACGTCCCACTCAAATAAGCTAAAACAGCTAGCGATAAAGGAGGGGACAAGAATCAAAAGGAAAAAATCAATCAGTAGCAGATGATCCTCTTCTAGCTAGAATGTCCGCACACATATTTGCTTCCTTGAAGACATGTTTGAGGTTGAAGGGCCTGTTTGGATGTAAGTTTCTCTATAAGCACTTCTAGAGGAAGAAAATAAGAAGAAAAAAAAGGAAATGAGCTTCTCCATAAGCTAAAATGACTTTCCATTAGCTCATTTGTAGATGTCATCTCATCTTTTAGAGAAGATATATTGGTGAGTTTCTAAAAATAGGCTAATGGACAACTTATTTTTACTTTTGGAGAAGCTCATTTCATTTTTTCTTTCTTATTTTTTTCTTTTAGAAGTGCTTCTAAAGAAGCTTATCCAAACAGGCCCGAACACACTCTTGATACAATTCACCAAAGGAGTATAGATATGAAGCCGGTTGGTGCCTCTAGAAATCATCTCCACTGCTAATTTCGAATATGATTCACACTCCAGGTACCAGATACCAAGATCCCAAGCCACTTGCAAACCATTTATAATTGCAAACAACTCGGCATGAACACTCGTCATATGCCCACAGTAGCCAGAGAAACCAATGACAAAAGAACCCAAGGAATCATGAATGATACCACCAAAGCCTGATTCGCCAGGATTACCATGACTGCTACCATCAGTATTGAGTTTAAACAATTGATCTGGAGGTGTCCAACTAACGCCATCAGTGACTTGTATTTGTTGACAACTAACCCCACACTTCATCACCAAAGATCTCTGCATTTCTGGAAAGCCAAATGAACCAGCAAGCAATGAGAAGATTATGAGCATTAGGAGCGGAGATAATGTAGAAAATCCAATCATCCGCATTGAGGTTGAAGAATCCATTGGAAGATCATCAAACAACAACTGCCAAATCATATAATCCTTATTGTATTAATAATTATATTATGTTATTTAATATATATTGTATAAATTAAAGTGATCAATTAAATATGTCCAAATAGATTCCTAAGTAAATATGGGATAAATGGGTGAATATCAATGTTGCGCCAATTAAGTTTAATGGGAGGTTACTGGTCCAACAATATAGAAAAACACTATATATATATATATAGGGTTATGGTCCCCAATAGGTCAAATCAAGTTTCTTTCTTTCCCATCTAGGGAGAATAACCTCTAAGAACTAGTAGAAAAATAGGTTTTAACATCGCCAGCTTAACATTGATTATTGAGAAAATCGATGTTAACAAAAACACGGTGGCAATTTTGTAATTAACAGGACATTGTTAACATTTCTGTTAACATTGGTTTTCAATTTTTAAAGGAAAAACCAATGTTAACTTGTTCTTGGTAACATCGGTTTTCAAGTTTTTAAGAAAAACCGATGTTAACGTGTTGTTGTTAACATCGGTTTTTGTGGAAACCGATGTTAACAGGATGACGTTAACATCAGTTTTCCTTAAAAACTTGAAAACCGATGTTAACATAAGACGTTAACATCAGTTTTGTAAAGAGAACCGATGTTGTTGTTTTATTATAATAGGTCCCTGTCACCCAAGTTTAACACACAATCTCGTGCCTACCTACACAAAAAGCTCATCTCACTCTTGTGTTTTTGCTTCTTGTTGTGTGCTTCTCTGACGATTTTCTGGTGTTCTTGTTATGCACTCGAACTCGAAGGTCATCGCATTGTTGGTCGTGACTTTTGCTCGAAGGTCATCGCGTGTTTGGCTCGTCTCTCCATCCCAGGTTAGTAGCCTTCTTGCACTGAATGTTGATGTGTCTGGCAACTGAATGTTTGTTTTTGATGTTGCATTGGCATTTTAAGGTAATGTATGGGTTTCATGACTCACCGTGGTGTGATTTTGCTGTTGTTGGCCACTAGCTGCTTAATAAAATGCCTAAACTGTGTATGCTATTAGAATGTGGTTCTGACATTGTGTCCGTGTCTGCAAGTTACAATGTATCTTCACATGAACCTCATGCATGGCTAGATGGTGAGATGTTAAGAGTCTCCACTTTGGCTTGAGATATTTTCTTTTATTTTCACAATTTTTTCTGAAAAATGTAAAGGGAATCTCAAAATTCTGTATTATCCCATTGAGATTGGAACTTCGAGAGTTACTTATCATAAATGGACTATTCATAGCATAAAAAGGAGAGATTAAACAGAATGTTAGGTTCTCACAGTGTGATAATTGAAAGCAAAAACAATATAGGAGACTGTAAGGAGTAGGACTTTTCTTTTGCTACACACACTTGAACGTGGTGCTTTTCTGTTCAAATTGTAAGAGTATCTCAAATCCCTTGGTAGTGTCAATATCCTTTGGTAGTGTCAAAATCCTTTGGTGCTTTTCTTTTACATACACGCCGATTATCCTAGTTAGGTCATGTATGAGCTTAAAAAATCATATTAAGGAAAACAAAATGACACTCAAGAAGAATGACAAACTGAATCAAATTTAAGTCATAAAGAGACAGTATAAAGATTGCTTATTTGCGTATGTTCTATATATTTTGAAATGATTTTAGTACCATTGCAGCCCACTGAGTCACATAGCCTGTGGAAAGTGCTTTCCATCATTGAGCATCTCTAACTTGAACCACATCCTTGAAAATCACTATGGTGTTCAGACACATATGCTAGCCTGTGTTCACTATCACCCCAAGTTTCCTTGTCCTTAGGATCCACTGGTAAATGGTACTAGGATTGCTTTGGTGGCTGATTGTTTTGTTGTAAATCCACATAGTTGTCTCAAAGCAATACATCGACACTTAAGCCTATATACTAATTTGCATATTAATGTTTTGTTGCCTTTGTGTTAATAAGTGAGCAATAATACATGATAGATGAATGGAGATAGTAAAGGTGGATAATGTTATGGTAACCTTAGAGGCATGTGAGGTCGTTTGACTCATGTGATTTGCTAGGTCCAGAAAAGAGGTTGAGAATGCTCATTCTAGTTATAAGGCATCATTAGGTGTGGGAAGTGAGAGGAAGTCTAAGTCCACAGATGGAATGTGATGGTGACGTAGTAGGAAACCTTTGGTGTCAATTTTGAGACAGGAAATTACATAAGAGAGAACAAAATTTTAAAATATTTTAAGGACATGCGATTGAAACATATAAGACTTAGCCTCATTGAAAATGGGTTTCCTTTTTTTTTTTCTCTTTAACTTTTCCATTTGTTGTGGGATTTCCACACATGATGCATGTTTGGTGGATGATTCTATCTATATCTTGTAGAGTTTTGTCAGAAAGAACTTTAGAGTCTATGTAAAATTGTCATTTGTCTCTTTGCATGCTTGTGTAACCCTTACTTTATGTAAATCACTTTTACCCTTACTTTATGTAAATCACTTTCATTCCATCACCATGATTTCTTTTCAGGAAGAACAACCAAGTGAGCCTGCAACCCCAGTTACACTGCCACCATCAATAGAACCCAAGCCACCTTCAGCCTCTGGTCCTTCACCAAAGGTAAGCCTTGTGTTAAACTTAAATGTAAACCAATTAAATATCGAATGTTAGAGAGTATAGGAGTACATAAAAGGAGAGCGAGCCCTAATGTCAACTCTAATGTCTTCTCTTTAACTAGTTCCATTATCTGCTTGCAAATTCGTCCATCATACCATACAAACACATGATCTGTCATAAATTCAAATGGAAGTGGATGAATAAGCATGGTATTTTTATCTAAAATGAAGCTTGTTATATTAGTGGCACTTGGTGGCTGGTTCTTTTATCTTTTACATTAGGCTGTTTTTGTGCATACACAGTTAAAGTTGGTCAAGTGGCCAGATTGATTGGCTCAAAGAAAAGTTTGTTGTTAATTGCTGGACAAAGATGCATGGGTTGGGTTATATTGAAACCTTTTGACCTATGGGGTTATAAATGTCTTTCTTTTCAGTGAGGTTGCTAGAGAGGTTTATATAGAGAAAACACCATAAGGTGTTTGGATTAGTGTGCCACCTGCATAATGCTCCTTGTATTTTAAGACAACCTGTGTAGCCATGGTTTGGGAGATTTAACATATTTATTTAGCAGTTTGAGATGTCAACTCTAATGTTATATGTTCATTGCAGGTTGTAGGAGAGTGAACCCTTTTCTCGTTTGCCTCGTCATCACGACCTTCATTGTTGGACATTTCACACAGATCATCATCACAGGTGTGAATATGTTTCATATTTTTGTTGTACAATTTGTCTTATGCCTTTCATATAAAATTGAAGTTCATTATGAGTGAACCTTAGTTTCCCGTTTGAGATTGATTACAGTGATTCTTCCGGACAGTTTGGATTAATCATTGTGTTCAATCTTGAATTGTTCGTTTGGACAGTTTGAGAAGGCTCATATTTTTTTAGTATATTCATATGTATAGGTTGTGATTATTCGCTTAAATATGATGAAATTTCGGTACAATGCATTTCACTTTGTTCTTCGGGTGCATATTTGATTGTGGTGGAACTCATGTCACTGCTTTCATGTCGTCTACTTGGAGACCAAAGCGAAATGCTGCCGAAATTTCATCAAATTTAAGATAAGAGACTCAACCTATACATATGAATATACTATAAAAATATGTCTTCCTGAATGGGATAGGGCCACACCTTGAATGAAAAAAGTGAGGTTTTCATGCATGGAATAACTTTGTGAGTATCACAGAGTTATTAATTAAATGGATCGAAGTTGGATGAATTCAAGTCGCATCATGAATGAGTATGAAGAAAGCGTTGAAAATTTCTTGCAATTTGCCTCGGAAAGAAGTCGACCGGATGGGGATGGAAAATATTTCTGCCCCTGTATCAATTGTTTGAATGGTAGACGACAAACAGTGGATGACATACGGGAGCATCTTCTGTGAAATGGGATTAAGAAGACTTATACGACATGGATATGGCATGGTGAATTAACAGACACGCAGAGGGTCTCGCAGACTGAACCAGTTGATGTTGACATCGGAGATCGATTAGAGGATATGATTCGTGATCTGGGACATGAGTCTTTTCAGCAAGCACATGCCCCTATGTATGATACATTGGAAAGTGATTCGAAGAAGCCGTTGTATCCAGGGTTCAAAGAGTCATTGTCACTGTTGTCAGTAGTGTTAAATCTGGTTAATGTCAAGGCTAGATATGGGTGGAGTGACAAAAGCTTCAATTCACTGCTTGAGGTAGTTCAGGACATGCTTCCAGATGAAAACACGTTGCCAAGAAGTTACTATCAGGCGAAGAAGATTCTTTGTCCGATGGGTATGAAGTATCAGAAAATTCATGCCTGTCCTAATGATTGCATATTGTACAGAAATGAATTTCAAGAAATGCATAGATGCTCCAGGTGTGGGGTATCACGGTACAAAAGTGAAGGCCGATGACGACTGTAGCATCGTTGAAAGCACGAAGAAAGGCCCCCTGGTGAAGGTGTTGTGGTATCTTTCGATCATTCCAAGGTTTAAGCGTCTGTTTGCTAATGAAGATGACGCAAAGGACCTTACATGGCATGCAGATGGGAGAAACTGTGATGGAATGATTCGCCATCTAGCAGATTCCTCGCAGTGGAAAAAGATTAACCGTTTGTATCCGAAATTCGGGGAAGACCCTAGAAATCTTAGGCTTGCACTTGCTAGTGATGGAATGAATCCCTACGGCAATCTAAGTACTCAGCACAGTTCTTGGCTTGTTTTTCTAGTCATTTACAACCTGCTTCCTTGGTTATGCATGAAGCGAAAATACATGATGTTGTCTATGATGATATCGGGCCCAAGACAGTAAGGAAATGACATTGATGTTTATGTAAGTCCCTTGATTGAAGACTTGGCAAACTTGTGGGATGAGGGGGTTGCCGTGTTTGATGGGTATCGTAAGGAGACATTGAAGTTGTGTGCAATGCTATTTTGTACCAGTAATGATTTTCCTGCGTATAGGAATTTGAGTGGATACAGTGTTAAGGGCCATCATGCATGCCCTATCTGTGAGCAAGACACGAGTTACTTGCAACTTAAACATGGAAGAAAAACAGTTTACACTCGCCATCGACGTTTTCTTAAACCTTATCACCCTTATCACCTATTGAAAAAAGAATTCAATGGAAGTCAATAGCATGAAACTGCACCGATTCCATTAACCGGTGAGCAAGTGGTTGAGCAGGTTCAGGACATCCATACTGTATTTGGAAAAACCCAAAAGAAGATCAAAGGTAATAGTTGCATGTGGAAGAAGAGGTTGATATTGTTTGATCTTCCATAATGGTCTGATCTAGATGTTAGACATTGTATCGATGTTATGCATGAGGAGAAAAATGTGTGTAACAGTGTCATCGGCACGTTGCTTAACATTCAAGGCAAGACAAAGGATGGTTTGAACACTCGTCAAGATCTTACTGAGATGGGTATACGTGAGCAGTTACATCCTATGTATGATGGTAAGAAACTTTACTTGCCTCCAGCATGTCACTTTGTCAAGAAAGGAAAAGATAAGTTTCTGTCATTGTTTACGGCGAGTCAAAGTGCCACAGGGATACTCTTCAAATATTAAGAGCCTTGTACAAATGAAAGATCTGAAACTAGTTGGCTTAAAGTCTCATGATTGCCACGTGTTGATGCAATAATTGTTAGTCGTGGCAATTTGAGACATTTTGCCTAACAAAGTCAGGCATGCTATAACTCGTTTGGGTTTTTTCTTCAATTCCATTTGTGCGAAAGTCGTGGACCTTATAAAGTTAGAAGACTTGGAAGAAGAGGCGATTATTATCTTGTGTCAGTTGGAGATGTATTTTCTTCCTTCATTTTTTGACATAATGGTTCATTTACTTGTTCATCTGGTGAGGGAAATTAAATTGTGTGGTCCCGTTTATTTACAGTGGATGTACCTGATCGAGCTATACATGAAGATCTTGAAAGGGTATACAAAAAACCTACACCGTCCTGAAGCATCCATAGTTGAAAGGTACATTGCCGAAGAAGCTGTCGATTTTTGTTCAGAGTACCTTGAAAAAGCAAAACCTGTTGGTCTTCTCGAGTCGCGACATGACGAGAGAGTGGGAGGAAAGGGTACACGAGGGCTGCATGTTACAACACCTTCTTTGCAGGAATTGCAACAAGCTCATTTGTATGTCCTCAATAACAATAATGAAGTCCTGCCATACATGGTTCGTCATCAAGCATTACTGAAGGAAAGTAATCCAAGAATGACAAAGAATAGGCTGTTGAAAGAGCATAACAAGCCTTTCCTGGAATGGTTTAAAGATACAATACTGAGAGGAAGTTAGTAGATGGGCCAAAAAGAAATGTAAGAAGTTAGCAAGGTTATGATATCAACAAGTACTCGTTCTACACCAAACAACAAGATGACAAGAGCACAATGCAAAACAGTGGGGTTAGCCTAAGGGCTGAGTCGTAGCACTTCGCGACTGTGCATGACCACAATCCATGTTTGGCTTCCATGCCTTCCATTGGAGTAATTCATGACATCTGGGAGCTTAATTATGTTACTTTCACTGTGTGTGTTTTCAAGTGCAAGTGGGTTGATATCAATAGTGGTGTGAGAACCGAGGACTTCGAATTTACTTTAGTAGATCTTAACAAGCTCGCTTATCAAGATGAACCTTTCATCATGGCAGAACAAGCTAAACAAGTGTTTTATGTTCAAGATCCATGTGATGAAAGGTGGTCAGTGGTACTCCATGGAAAAACCATTGGTATTAATCTTGAAGATGATGATTCAACCCTTGATACTGGTGTCACTCAGTTCTCGATACCCATGCCTGACGTCAATAGAGAAATAGAGAAGATGTTGTTGACGATGTTCATGCAAATCGTAATGATCATGGTGAAGGAGAATTGATTAACATCACTTAATGTAATTTTTTTAATAACTTTTTTGTACTTTTACAATTTCGAATGTAACCTTACTTGTCAGTTAACTTTACTTATCTTTATTTTTGTTTTTAATAGGATCATGACTACACCACCGACCTCATCTCCTCTAAAAATAGAATGAACACTTATGCAAATAACCAAGAGGGGGGGTGAATTGGTTTTACCTCAGAGTTTTTAAAATTTAAAACAAATTTTATACACAGCGGATGACTTTGAAAGAAGGATCGTATCTTAACCAATTAAGAAATCTATCTTTTAAAATCAACTTTTATCTCAATCAACCCACTCTTGAGCTACAACCAATCTTGTGATGTAAACAAATATAATACTTCAAGAACAATATGAATATGAACAGAAAAATAGAATTACACACAAGATTTATACTGGTTCACCTCTCAACCCTGGAGGCTACATCCAGTTTTACTTCTAATCAGCCTTGATTAGAGTTTCCACTATAACAAAATGAATATCTTTACAAGCAAACATAGATCTCTTTTACCCACCCTAGGTAAAATACAAAATCTAAACCTATAGACTTCTCAAAAGATCTAAGAACCAGAGATCCCCTCTCTGCTCTACCCACTAGAAACCTATCTAGCAATGCTTTAAAGATACAAATTGTTATATGAACAAACAACAACAAAACAATCAATTTCTAAACAATACAACAATGAAATTGATTCAAGAAAGATATCACCTGTACATCCTCAGTGAAATGAACGAATTTAAATGATCAAACCAAACTGAGAATGAATGCCATGATCTTTCTTGATGAAATCTTTTGACAAATAGTGCTTCAACACAAGCTTCTCATGAAATATGTGACTCAACAAATGAGATTCTTCATGATTCTTGAAACTATTATGAGTGAATGTTTCTAATGAGCCTTGGTGCTTTTGAAATCTTCAGAGAGTGTTTACAAGGCTTTTTTCGAAAACTCATAAACTCTTGTTTCACTTAATGAGCTACATCTATTTATAAAAAAATAGAATTAACTGACTGTAATCGATTATTCCGTAAGTGTAATCGATTATTTTAACTAATGTAATCGATTAAAGTTCAAAAATAATCGATTAAAGTGTTCATTTGAAATCTGGAAAAATTCTCAAGAACAAATAGTCGATTAACTCATGTCGTAATCGATTATTCCAGGAGGTCAGGATTTTCAAATACACTGATGTAATCGATTAATACTCAAATAATCGATTATCATAGGAAGTGTGAAAGACTCATCAATGCATATTTAATCGATTACAACAATCTGGTAATCGATTAAACCAGATAAAATTTCTTCTAAAAATTATGCAGATGGACATATAATCTATTAATCCGTCAAGTAATCGATTATCACAGAACGACTTAACATAGTCAGCCTAATATAATCGATTACAAGAATTTGGTAATCGATTAAAGTGTTCATATGATAATATGCAGTTCTGTAAACATGCAATTAATCGATTAAATAGGATCAATAATCGATTAAAACAGTGAAAACACTTTTTGTAAAAACTTCAATGCTTTAATGTCATGCCAAATGATTCATGTGTTTTATGTGACTTAATCATGAATTAATGAATGAATGTATGCATGACTTAATCAACCTATGTGAGGAATAAGAGATTTTATCTTTCTTGAACCAAGCTTTTAAACAAAATACATATGCCATCAGTTTGAGTGGGCATGTAAAATCAAAACTTATGATTATCTAGACTTGATTCCTCATGATCTTCCTCAACATGTTCTTCATCATATCTAACATCCTCCTCCTGAGTCAGCACATCCTCCGCCTGAGTCAGCACCTCGTCCTGAGTCACCACCTCCTCCTCCTCAATCACCAGCACCTCTTACGGGGAAGAAGATTAGGACAGCAACACAATTGCGTTCACTGGCTACCAGATCTCTTGGTGCTAACAGACCAGTGGTTCATGTTGATCCTACCACTGGGAAGTGTGATGGTCCTCAAGGGAAGAAATTGAGGACATACCTAGGGATCGTTGCTAGAGACAAGGTCGATGTCACCATTACCACCTAGAAGGAAGTTCTTGATGCACAGAAGGAGTTGATATGGGAGGACATTCATGTATTATAATAAAATCTCCATTGTGATTGCCTATAGTGATACAATATAAATGTTATTCTAACAGTTAAACACACTTCATTATAACGCAGGCTGAATTTGAAATACCTGAAGCGTCTGACCAACGGATTAAGAAGAAAATTCTGCAGACAGTAGGTGAGCGATGGAGGTAGTTCAAGTCAGACCTGACCAAGAAATGGGTCTTGGGAAAAGGCAACGACGATGACCCTGATGTTGTCTGCGAGAAATACGGCATCAGTAAGGAAAAATGGGCCCAATTCTGTGAGACACGTAGAGCCGCTTCTTGGGAGGTTAGCCAAGTTACATTGTTTTACAATTTCACAACTATGAAGTCAAGCAAACGCTTTTTTTAAACCCTATATGTGTAATTCATACAGGATGTTAGAAAGAAGGCCCAGGACATCCAGAAGCTGAACATGTTAGGGATTTTATACCACGACAAGCGTACCGTTGTATCGTTGTAAGTTTCAAATTTATAAAGATCGTCTCCACAGGGATTTGGGTTTACGTCGGTTTGATTTAAAATTAACAGTTTAGTAGTTATATACAGATAAAATGCGAAGATTCATTTGTTGTTGTTTGCGAAAAATAAATAAAAAATAAAGATAACGGAAAGCAAATAAATGATTACGGCAAATGAAATAAACGGATATAAGTCAAGTGAATGTAGGATTGGATTTCGTCTTACTTATCCCTTTTTAATGATTTTACCTATGCATGTTCTATTCTTATTGACGCACACGTTTAGGTAAACTTAACC